>RYYW01000407.1:26337-50295 GCA_013621005.1 Aeschynomene evenia | reverse complement strand
AAAGAATTCTCCAAGCTTATGCAAGGTGATTCGAGATGAGCATGATGGGAGAATTAAAATTCTTCCTAGGATTGCAAATCAAGCAAGAGTCGGAAGGGACAGTTTATTCATCAAGAGAAGTATACCAAGGAACTTCTGAGGAAGTTTCTGATGGATAAGGCCAAAACCATGAGCACTCCCATGCATCCCTCTCAAGTAATTGACTTGGATGAAGATGGTGAGAAAGTCTCAGAAAGCAACTATCGAGGGATAATTGCTCACTCTCTACTTAACTGCCTCCAGACCAGATATCCAACTCAGTGTTGGGATCTGTGCTAGATTCCAGTCTAAGCCCAAGCAATCACACTTGACTGCAGTTAAACGAATTTTACGATATTTAAGTGGAACTACTAATCTTGGTCTTTGGTACGAGAAAGGTTGTTCTTCTGATGTTGTAGGTTACTGCGATGCCGACTACGCTGGAGATAGGATAGATCGCAAAAGCACAAGTGGCTGCTGCTGCTTCTTTGGAAAATGCTTGATCACTTGGTCTTGCAAGAAGCAAAATACGATCGCCCTATCAACTGCTGAAGCTGAATATGTATCTGCTGCGAACTGCTGTTCTCAGATGCTCTGGATTAAGAATCAGCTACTTGATTATCAAATAAGGTACACCAAAATCCCTATCCTCTGTGATAATACAAGTGCTATCAACTTAGCTAAGAATCCTATTCAGCATTCTCGATCCAAGCACATTGATATAAAACATCATTTTATTCGGGATCATGTGCAAAAAGGCGACATTGAACTCAAATTTGTAAATACTGAGGATCAAATCTCAGATATATTTACAAAGCCTTTACCCGAGGATCGTTTCAATATTCTGAAAGGATTTCTCAATCTAAGACGTTTCTAAGTGCTTTGAAATTTAAAAACTCTCTCTTAGAAAACCCCCCTTTTCCTAGTTTAGACTCTGAGACGAACAATAGAACTAAGCTTCTGAGCTAGAAGTAGGAAAACACAATATCTGAGAAAATTTGTTCTCAGAAGACTCATCTCTCAGAAAGGAGATCTTCTGAAACATCTCTCAGAAGGAGGATTTCTCAGAAGGACCACCTCTCTCAGAAAGGTACCTTCCGAGAAACAAGTTACCAACGGTAACTTTTGGATAAGTGGCAGGAAACGGCTAGTTATCAGCCATGTCTATAAATACTTATAGCATTGTTTCATTTGAGCACTTTACGTCAAAAACTTACCAAAACTCTGCCAAAACCTCTCCTCGCTTTCCAATCCTCATCTGCTCTCTCTCTCTGTCTCTCTCTTGTTCTTCTCTATCCTTTCTCAAAACTTAAAACCTTTCTTTCAAATGGCCGTCTCTGGAGAAATCAAGGGCTTAATGAGAAACAATCTCAATGAGATATCCGAAGATATTCTCTATGACAATGAGGAAATGCAGTCCCTATTCCACAAGACTTATCTCCCACGGAATCTTGCCATGGGAAGGGTATTGCCTCTCAATGTCTACAATCAGGTGGACGAAATCCAATTCACCTTCCTCAAGCAACCTGGATGGCCAGCCATGATGAGCTCCGAGGACGTGTGCTACCCAAATGTGGTAAGAGCTTTCTATTCGCAAATAGAAAGGTTCACCAACAAAGGGGTCAAGAGCAAGATTGGTGACCAACAGATCCGCTTCTCCTCCTCTGACATCAACAAAGTCTTCAAGACCTTGAATGGGTGCTGTCATCGCGACGACCCAGAATGGGTCAAGGAGGTAGATGACTCGGAAGAAGAAGTCGTGACACTTCTGACTGGTAGCAACAGCCTACCACTCAAGGGAGTAAAGGTGCCTCATCTCACGCAAGAGGCTAGAATCATCTTCTCCGTTGTGCAACACACCCTTCTCCCTCGGATTGGAGACATGGGGAACGTTACCACCATGGATGCCTGCCTGCTGTACCACCTACTGAAGAAGGAAAGAGTAGATTTTGGGAGGATGGTGCTCAACTACATGATGCACCAGGCTCATCCAAAGATGGCTCTCACAAGTCTACCTTACGGAAGCCTTCTGACCAGAATCCTCAACCATTTCTCCTTCCCACTTGAAGACTATGAATACGTCTTCAACCACAGTAAGTTCTCCATGGTCACCTTCAACAACATCAAGAAGAAGAAGGTACCAGATACGGGGGCACCTAAGAAGAAGGAGGAAGCAAAGCTTCTAAGGGAGCTGCTGGTCCCATCCAGCCCTCTAAGGCTGAGAAAGGAAAGGAAAAGGTTTCCGATCCTTCAGAAAAGAAGAAGAAGAAGCAAAAAGTGACTCATCCTTCTCCAACAAGGGTGACAAGGAGTATGGCTTCTGAAGAAGCTCAGAAGACTCCTCAAAAGGCACCTACGGTTGTTGAGGCTGCTGAAGACTCTGAAGAAACAACATCTGAGCAACCCAGAAAAAGGAAAGCACCTCCCACTCTCCAAGTCCCAGACGTGCCACCAGAAGGGAAAAAGAAACGTGGTCGTTTGGTAAAAGCTAACTCTAAAACTCCACCTTCATTTCTTCACTCTTCTTCTACTTCAATTCCTATTTCTGATTCTGTTGATGGTTTTAAACCCACCAAATTTAAAACTAAACTCCTACATTCCTTGAAATATCAGGGAAAAACTCACAAAGGAGTGGGGATAAAAACCACCAAGAAACAGAGCCCGCCAAAGACGACGGGTAAAGAAATTGTAGCAGTTACTGCTACTGCTGCCACCACCGCTGCTGCTACTACTGCTGCTGTTGAAGAAGAAGCAGAAGCTTCTCATCACTCCTCCCCATCTGGACATGTCTCCCCCACCAGAGAAGACATTCAGGGGCATGGAGGAAATGTTGCTGATTCCCTTCCGAGGAAGAAGATGCGGCACGCTTTCGCATTGAGCATCGCACTCCAGATGCTGGAAGCTCCAAGAAAGAGGCCCAGAAGAAGCCCTCTGCGTTTCTATGGTGGAACTTTCTGAAGCAACCACAACTGAAGTTGCCACTGTGAATGCTGAGTCATTGGCTCAGACGATGCGTGAAGTTCAGAAGGCACTGGATCAACCTTCTGAGACTCCAGAAGCTGCTCCGATGCAACAACAAACAACAACTACAGCATGAGGAACGCTTAATTGAACCAACTTCTGAGGTTGGTCCTCTCTTCTGAGATCCCTTTGGAACATGAGGAAACTCATGTCTCAACACATGACGTAGTGCCAGGGACCACCAGCACTGGGCTCAGCTCAGAGGTGGGCGCTGACGCTACCATGGCTGCCGGAGTTGCAGCAGTTGAGGCATTTGTTGCCCACAGTTCCTTAGAAGGAACTCTATCTGAGAAGGACTCTCAGAAGGAACCAGAGGTTCCTCCTCAAGATATAACAAGGTTCCTCCTACATCCTTGATCAACAAGGTCCCACCTTCTCCATAACGGACTCAATGATCGGTTCTGGCTTTCAGCTGGAAGGATGGTAGTCACCCCCACCCTCTGTGCAATTTCGGCCTTTCTTGGTCGAACTGAGAAGTTGAGATGCATTGAAGCCATGCATAGCCAAATATCAACCTTCAACCTCTCCGACGATGCCCAGACTTCTGGTGCTATGGAGCAACCATCAGCAAGGCAACCCTCTGATCTAGATCTTACTCTAGTTTCTGAGGACACTCAAAGGCAGCCTTCCATTGAACTTGCTGCTATCGAAGGTAAAGCTGTCCAAGAAGAAGAACCTCCTGAATATCAAACAAGGGATTTAATCGATGAAGTACTTGAGGCTGAAGTCTCTCGTCCTCCTTCATCTCAACCCTCATCTTCTCAACAGCCGTCCACTGCCTCTGACCTCCCTCCAGAATGCGCTCAGAATGCGACTCAGAGCGAGATTCTCATGGAGATATGCCAGCTGCTACGCTACATTGCCAGAAGGCAGTAGTTCTAAGTCAATGATGGCGTTTATTTCTTAGCCACCCTTTTGATGTAACAAAGGGGGAGTAGATAAATGATAAAATTTTTGTACATTGGCTATTGTAAACACAGGGCTAGAACTTAGGGGGAGCAACAATTTAGGGGGAGCCAAATCTTTTGTATCTTTACAAGACCATAAATGAAAAATCATTTCTTTGGCATCTCATCTTATGCTTATCTTTTATTATTTACTTTTTGGCATCTCTTGATTTACTTAGCTTGATATTTCTGAATCTCATACATACATTATCATGAAATACATGCTATGAAATAGATAATCTCAAAACAGTAATCATACATTGCATACTTGAACTATTTGATTATCTCAGCTTCTAAGAAAATAACGAAGCCTTCTCTCAGAAAGCTAAATTAGTTTCTAAGAAAAGCAAAAGTGAATTCTGAATAAGTTAATGAACTTACTCAGAAACACTTCTGAACTTAAGCAAAATTATTATCTTAAGACTTAAGTTGTTATCATCAAAAAGGGGGAGATTGTAAGCTCCAGAACCCCTTCTGAGAGAATTAAGCATAATTCTCTTAGAGTCATGAAAGTTTTAATGATACAAGGTAAGCCATAAGTNTACTCAGAAACACTTCTGAACTTAAGCAAAATTATTATCTTAAGACTTAAGTTGTTATCATCAAAAAGGGGGAGATTGTAAGCTCCAGAACCTTCTGAGAGAATTAAGCATAATTCTCTTAGAGTCATGAAAGTTTTAATGATAACAAGGTAAGCCATAAGTATAAAATTTTACTTAAGGTTTTGCTAATATGTGCGCTAAGTGTCTCAGAAAGCTATAAATTTTTGCAATGCCATGAGCAAAGACCAAGACAAAACATCAAGTAACCTCGAGATCAATTGATAAATCATAGCGCCAAAGATATCAGAAAGGATATCTCAGAAGCGCAGAAGGTGAAAACATGTTTCTGAGGAAAGAACACTGTCGCCTCAGAAGGGTCTCAGAAGACCTCGCGACTAGTAGCTCTCAGAAGGGTCTTCCCTCAGAAGGTTAGCCTCAGAAGTCCGTACAACTCGTAGAAGGTTGGACTCAGAAGCAACCAAGTGTCTGGACTCAAGGAAGTGCAAACAGACTCAGAAAGCTCGCTACAACTAGCCAAGGAAGTGGAACACGCGCACTGTGCAGTTCTGAAAAGTTCCTCATTTTGCGCTGACTGTAGCAGGGAGCCGTTCTGAAAAGGACACAGCCACATAAGCAAAGTGAAAGCCTCTAATTTCGCGGCTCTTTTGATGCCTATATATATGAGTTCAATTCCAGAGCAATGTGACAAAAACTCTTGCACTAAAACTCTTGATTAAACGTGCCAAAACTCTGTTGAATTGAAAATCATTTTGCGAAAACTTAGAACTTTCTCAGAAAGACAATTTTTACGAAATTGTTCTTCTAACTTTGCAAAATCTTCTAGTTCTTAATTGGGGTAAATTCTTACATTTATGTTAATTAGAAGTCTACTAAGTGTAAAACTAGGTTTGTAACTTAGTCTTGGTAGTTGTTTTCGATCAAAACAAACCTTCGAAAAACGCTAAGTCCTTCTTTGTGTGAAGGCAGTTTTAAGTCCTCTAGTGTTTGAGGCAAAGTTCAAAAGTCCTTAATTGTTTAGGCAAGAAGTCCTTAATTGTTTAAGGCAAGAAGTCCTCTAGTGTGAGGCAAGGAAATCCACTTCGGGTTGTGAAGTGGTGGAAGTCCTTTACGTGGTAAAGGCAGTGTTGTCTGGGAAGGTACATTAAGAAAAATATCTAAGAACTCTCAACTGAAGGTTGAGGACTGGAGTAGGTTGGTTATAACCGAACCAGTATAAAATCCCTTGTGTTAAGCTTTTCTCCCTAACTCATTACGTGTCTAAATCTTTGAGAAAAACTCTATCACAACTTTAATTAATAGGTCTCGTGAAAACCTTATTGATCAAAATCAGAAAGCTTTTAAGAAACTCAAACCTTAAGTCATTTTCTTAAAATCTCTCAGAAAGGAACTTTCTTAGAAAGACTAAGTTCTCAGAAACTTAATCTTCTCAGAAAGCATTTTCCGCTGCAAACTCTTAATCATACCTTCTGAGTAAAAACAGCTTTCTAAGTAAAAGTTTTAACAAGCAATTTTAAAACTTGCACGATTCAACCCCCCTTCTCGTGCACACATACACTTTCACTTGCTTACTTGGGAGAAGCAATTCGACTATTGAAAACTCAGGCTACCTCACCATCACCACCTCCTTCATCACTACCACCTTCACCACCACCAGAACCACTCTCACCTGAGGAGCCGAAAGTACCAATTGTTGAAGAGAGTCTTGTTATTGAGCAACTGGATTGGGAGGCCTCGAAATCAATGGTGGAGGAACCAACTGGGCGGGTTGAAGAGGATTCGGATGTGGAAGTGGTCTTTGAAGATCCTTTACCCCCACTTGGTACCTCGATGGATACTTTGCATGTGGATGAGAGTCCCCTTTGTGAGGGAGTCGCTGCAGAGACTATTTCACTATGAGAGATTGACGAAACATGCGAGGCAGAAGTTACAGGTTTCACCCCATCTTCCCCAGTTGTTTCAAAGCCATCATGCGAAGTTCCTCTGTCCATTCTTGGGACCCATGAGTATTTTTGCCTCGAGACTGACTTTCAGCTCCTTGCTATTTGTAGGGAGTCGATACCGTCTCGAATTGGGAATTGCTAGGTACTAATTAATTTTAATTTTTCTGTTTCTAACCCTTCTAGTGAGGATTTTCATCCCTCCTCACTTGAAAATTTTCAGTTTAGGGATGCTTTTTGCAGGGGTGGGTGTTGTGCCCCAAGGAGAAATCTAAGGGTCAAGACTCATGGTCCGGACATAGGAAGATGATCACTTTCTGTGGGGTGATTCACTTCTTATGGGACCCAGGTGGTAATATGAGAAAGCTGTTATGATGGAAGTTCCTGGATCAATTCAAGTATAAGCCACCCTAAAGGAGCTTCTACACGTCCAACTTAGGGACGTTAAACCAAAGTACTTGGTGGGAGACAACCCACTGTTTTCTCTTCTTTTTAATTTCTAATTTTTCTTTTTATTTTTATTTTCATTTTTTAATTGAACTTTCTTTTTATTGTCTGCATTATTGAGTGTGAACATAAGACTCAATGCACAAAGGGATGTTCTGTTTTGAACTTAGTTCAGATCTGCACGAACCGATCGCCCTGGCGGAACACTCTACCGCCCTAGCGGTTGCATTGACCGCCCAGGCGGTATCTCCGCTGGGAACCATGCCCGCTTGCTTAATGTAGTTCTGAAGATGTGGAGGAGTCAGTTGGACCTGAAGACTCCGGGTGTGCATACCACTTTCCACCGTGCATCATTGTGTCACTGAGGACAGTGACAATCCCAAGTGCGGGGAGGGGTAACACTTTCTTTTCCCTTCTTTTGTTTTTATTTTTTCTTATTAGTTTTTATTTTCTCTTTTAGGTTGTTAGTATTTAGTTAATATTTTGATTTTTGATTACTCTGGACTGGTTAGCTGGTAGTTTTGGTTCTGTTTTGATGGTAAACTGTTAGTTGATACTTGTTTCCTGTGTTTTGATTGAAATTGTTGACTGTTGGCAATTGTGCTGTATATGTTCTTAGATTGTGAGCAATTTGAATTAGGTTGGATGCATGTATGATGCTTGTATACCCTTAGTTTTGAGCCTCCTACAGCACTAATTATTTCACACACACACAGGTACACCGATCCTGGACTTGCCGAATAGCCAACTCTTCTGTACTTGATGTAGATGATAGACTCATGCATTTTCTTGTTTAGCCCACTGCCATATAGACCTACCATTGTAATTACCCTTGTTTAGCCAATTTGAGCCTTATTCCCCTTTGTTCATATTAGCCACATTACAAGCCAAAAAGTGAAAAACAATGATTACCCTGTGGAAATTAAGTGAACATGGTTTGTTTTGTATTATATTTGGGGTTATGATGCTTGATTGGGATATTGGGGGGTTCTTACACGTTTGTAAAAGGTAGACATTGGGTAATTGGTGGGGGCGAAAGGTTGTGTTACAATGACTTGGTATTTGGTGGAGGAGAAAAAAATTAGTTAAAATTTATTTTACTTAGGAAAATTTTAGTTTGCATTTTATTCTGTTTAGAAAAAAATTTCATCTTTTAGTTTATTTTTCAGAAAAAAGTAGATTTTGAAATTAAAATTATAAAAAAAAATAAATAGAAAAAAAATAGAAAAAAACATATAAAATCTGAAAAATAAAATAAAAAAAAATAAATTTCAGAATCTGCACTATTTATTTTGGTTCTTTTTATATAGTTCTTCTTTGTGCTTCTTGGATACATTTGGAGCCACCGCTGTTATTCTCGGTTTTGTGGATTATGTATATTGGTTCTTAGTCTCTGCGCTTATACGATTTATTATCTCTTGACTATGCGAACCATGGGATTTTGATTTCCACCTTAGTCCACATTCCCATATTTTCCCTACCTGTACCTTGGCCCATTACAACCCTTTAGCATGTCTCTTAATGCATTAAGTTTGAATTGAGAGACTATTTTCATCTGTGGCAAGTCTATGGAGAAAGTGTTAGTGTTGTGTGTTCTAGGGACTAGCCTATACACTTGAGTGTTATTGACTGAATTATATCCGTGTGAGGCTTAGCATCTTTCTGATCATGCATTCATACCTGATTCTCCTGCTCATTGCTTATTTCTGATGAAATTGCCACATGTTTGTAAAATGCGTAATTGTTAATTGGAAACTTGTATTTTCTTGCTAGTTTGCTGCTACCATTCTCCATTGCTAATCATGTCTAGATATTTAGGTTCCTGTTGCTTTTGTTTGCTGGCTTTGTTAAAACTCGGTGCCTGTTGCTTGGTTCTCTTTTGCATGAGGACATGCAATTGTTCAAGTGTGGGGAGGTTGATAAACCGCATTTTCATACATATTTTCCCCCATAATTTGAGCAATTTCGTGTTCCTAATTGTATATAACTTGGTTTCTAAAGCAGGATTTAATTTACATTGTCTCTTAGAGCATTAGTATCAATTTGTGTATTAATTACTCTTTTTGATGCCACTGGTGCGTTTGATGTGTTTTGTTTCAGTGTTGTGGCTATTTCCAGGGACAGGTAATTAAATAATGCATTGGATTGACACTAGGAACAAAGGGAAAACAAGATTTTGGAACTCCAGCAGCAGAGGGACCGCCCAGGTAGTCTGCACAACCACCCAGGCGGTCACAAGCGGACAAAAGTGAAGCACGTGCAAGGAAGCTCCGCACTCCACCGCCCCAGCGGTAGATGACCGCCCCGGTAGATGACCGCCCCGGCGGTAGAGGACCGCCCTAGCGTCTCTGCAGAACGCAGCTCCGCACTTGCGCTATTTTACAGCACAGAAGAACCATTATAAATAAACTTGTTTTAGGTTAATTAGGGATCTATCTTTCATTCTATCCCAGCCTTCGGGAGAGGAGAAACATCTCCTCTCTTCTTCTCCACATATTACTTTTCTCTCTCGCTTTTCATAGGAATTAGGATTTGTGCTTCCTTGGCTCTCCAGGTTCACACCTTGGCTTGATAGAGTGACACTGTCAATTTCTCTTGGTGTTTTCCGACTCTTTCAGTATTTCATTTATTTCGTGTTATCGTAATTGTTACTTGTTTATTTTTCATTATTGCAATTTCCATTCAAACCTTGTTTCTTGGGAGGGTTCGCTTTGAATTGCTCCCTCGTTTTCATTAATATAAAGTTTATTATTCAGCAATTTCTATTCTTCTCTTTTCAAGCCTCTTTCAATTCAAGCCTTTAATCCTGTTTTCTTTACATTTTTGTCTCCTTCAATTCATGTCAATTTACTTATTCTGTAATTGCATTTAAATTATTTATTTCAATCGTCTTTACTTTTTCCAATTTAATTTCTTTGCAAACCACTCAAAACCCCCCCCCCTTTTTATTTATCGCTAAGTTTAAGTCAATGATTGCCACACAGTCTAAACACCTTCCTAAAACTTGTTTTGAGATAAATCAGCACTAAACAACTTTTCCAAAACCCTTTTCTAAATTGCTCCAGAGTAACCCGGAATAACGACGCTCGGTGCTCTGTCAACAGCCCTTTGAACAAACTCTTCTGAGATAACTGTAAAGCAAACTTTATGTGGGCATGACCCAACTTTGTGTGCCAAAGCCACTTGTATCCTCCAAAGGAATGCTAGCATTTCACATCTTGATCCAAAAGGTCCTCAAGATGATGACAATAGTGTTGCGCTAGTCTTCTTCCCTCGAGGAACAATTTTAACCTTTTCAGATCAAATGACGTACATATTTGAGCTAGAAACGTCACCTTAAAGCCTTTGTCCCACAACTATGACCATGTTAAAAGATTGTGAGTCAAACCATCAACGCAAGCTACTCTGATCATTTGATGACATCGGTACTTCAACATATCTCCCTTACCGACGAATCTTGCCTTAGCTCCATCACCGAAAACGCATGTTCCTTTCTCTTTGGTTTTAACATCTTTGAACCAGTGCTTGCTTCTGGTCATTGTGCCTGAGCACCCACTGTCCAGGACCACTTCTTTCACCAGCCCCGTTGATTGTGCTTCTTGGAGGTTGATTTGGCGCTTAAGATTCCTATTCAACTCAAAAAGGATTTTAGGTAATACGCCACTTCTTGGGTCCTTTCTTGTTAGCCTCCAGCATTCCTGGTTTCGCTTTTGGAGGACTTCCGTCTCTTTTAGGTTTTCCCTTCCAGCGTGCCCTTGGTCTCTTGCAGGATAGTTCCTTTTTAAGAAGGTGGCAAATTCTTCTGTTGTGTCCATGATTAAATAGAAAAAGACAATAGGAAATTGGCCTCTGTCTGTTGGGGGTATCAAAGTATCCTCATGAAAGACTTTGAAATATTAAGACTTGTATGATCTTTGTAAGGTTTTTGACCTCCTAACAATAGATCGAGCATCTAGATCCTGTTGACGCATCTTTCTCAGATTTTTAGGAGAAGCGCATAGTCCCTTTGCTGATGGTACATGGCTTCCTCAGCCTTCCTCCACAGCACAAAAAAGTTTGCTCCTCAAGGAGTGCAAGCCCTTAACACGGTTTATCTACTACTGTCTGATTTTGACACTTCTCTCTCCTGTTCTATCTCATTAGAATCATATGCTTTATTTTCCTGAATTTTAATTTTGAAAGATTTTTTATTTATCAGAAAATGAGTCGTCAGATTTCTTTGTCCTCTAAACAGTTCATCGTAGACGTCCAGAGTTCCCCTCATAGATGGTGCCGAGTTTAAATACTCTACCTCAGATTCATCTTTATCAGATTCTGAGTCTGTATCATATGAACCATCTGCCATGAAACAGAGGTTTGCTTCTTCTTCTGTTTCTTCGTTTTCAGATTCATCAGAATCAAAGTTGTCACTCCATGTGGCTGCAAGAGCTTCTTCTTCTTGAAGAACTGTAACACCCTAATATTTACCTCCTTATGCTTAAGTCATAATGAGTTAATTACCGGAATATCATCTGTTTTCAGATTTAAATTTTCAAAAATATGGATACGTGGAAAATAGGGCCGTAAAATTTTCAAAGTAAAAAGCGCGAGTTCTAAATCGTAGCTTGTACGTGATGAGACATAATCTGATATATCAAACTATGAAACTGTGAATACACATAACCATAATACAATAATACATGAAAGTGGCCCATTACATACATATAACTTCAGGTACACATGTAAACATAAAATCTAAAATAATATTACATTAGTAAAGTATTAGAGTTTCTAGGAATATCATAAGCGTGTACAGTCACTTATGATTCTTATAAACTTAACTATAAGTCAGATAATACATAACATGAAAATACAAAATATTAGAGAGAAATAAGACTCTAAAGTGTAAATCTCTCAAGTGCCCGAGTCTTCAATCCTCTTTCGGTTTCAGCCTACTCACCTAGTAGTGGGACTTGTGCCTTGATCTGAATCTAAAACAAATAGTGGCGAAATTGGGGTGAGCTCCACAGACTCAATAGAGAGATCACTCCGGTTTATTTTAAAAGTAGTTATACATGCATAATTTAATTAATTTCATTTTCAAAGAACATATTTATATAGGTTTCCGGAGTGTCATACCTATATGCTTCTTGATAATTATCTTAATGCATGCTTCTGATATGTAAGCAATGTCCACTACATAATTAAGATACAGTATAGTACAGATAAAACATCAATTACGTCATGTGTCATGATCTTTTACTATAAATGGCACAACCCTCTTACTTTGTACCTCCGCATCACCGTCCCCTAGGCTATGAGCTCATACCTCTCTAGTTTCTACTAGGAATCTATGGGAAGAGGGGTTTATCCACTTTTCTTACAAAATGGTATTGGGGACCAAGGGTGCCAACCTCCCTTGCCAATCCCATTTGCAGAGAAAGCTACTCATAAACTTATTTTTCACTTCACATGACATTTCATCATAGTTCTGGTCAATCAAAATACACATACAGCACATATAATTGCACATATCTTTCAAATTTACTTACATTAACATTTTAAGCATAAATGCATAAAAATATTCATTTGTAATTTCTTTAGTAAATCATTAAGAACTTCTTTTTATAATTTAGTACTGATACTTATACATATGCTAATAATACTGTACTATATAAAAATATATCATGAAGTCAAAATCATTTTAAATGCTAAAATATCAGAAAACTGAGAACCTGCAGAAAATTCTTCGACCTGGCCGCTAGCGCACAGCAAGTGGCCGCTAGCGCCCAAGGCGGCTAAAACGCCTCCTAGCGCCTGCAGTATAACCGCTAGCGCGTGTACCTCCGCCAACGGCTAGAGTTTGGCTATTAGCGCGTACTGCGACTCTGTTCTCAGCAAAGTTCATCTCAGATTATGATTTTTGATACATAGCACCATTACAACCGAATCTAATGCATGAAAAACATCAAAATACATTCTCTAACATAAATCTAACCCCTACCTCTTGTGGTTTCCTCCTTTCCTAAGCTAAGGACCACTTTGTTTTCTTGAGTTCCTTGCCAAATACTTCACTCTAGCTATTTTAATGTTGATGATGATGATACCGTGATTTATGGATGAATTTGTTCGGTTAGGATTGAAGGAATTGATGTAAGGGTTCTAAGTATGAGTTTGTTTTCTGATATGGATGAGTTTTGATGAAGTGATGGTGAGGTTTGAGTGTGTTATGGTGGTGAAGGTTGTAAGGATTTGTGGGAAGAGTTTTTGGTGTTTTGGAATTGTTTTTTCAGAGTTATGGAGTTGCTTAAGGGTTAGGAAACATTATGAGGACGGAGGGGGACCTAAGGGCAATTATAATAAGATGGAGGATTAAAAGAGAAAGGTGAAAATGCAGAAATTCTGTTCTGTCATCGAGCTGGTCGCTAGCGAGCTTACTGTGGCCGCTAGCGACCGCTTTCACCGCCTCCCACCGCTAGCGCCTGATTATGGTCGCTAGCGATGATCCTTACCACATTCCTCGCTAGCGAGCTGGAGCTAGTCGCTAGCGACGGAATGCTGATACATGACAGCAACAACAGAAGAAACTGTTTTTTTTCATGCTCTAAAACTTCAATTGCTCTCTAAAGGTTCCCAAACCATCACCAATCACTTAAACAACCTTAAGATACTTATATATACTTACACACGATCCTAATTGCTTAAAACCTCTCATGATTCCTAATTAGATTGTTTCTCTAAACTCGTTTTCCTATTTCAATTTACATTTTTACTCATAATGCAACATAAATGTCATTTTATCATACACATATAACACATAACACACATAACACATATTTAACCATGCAAGCATATCAAAACACGTTCTAAACGCACATATATCCTAATTATACCTTAAGTAATGCGATTATTTCTCAAATCACCTTAATTAAGGTATGATTAAGCTCTCGTGGTCTTACAAGAACTTATTCTTCGACTGCCTATTTTTAGGACAATCGGTCTTGAAGTGGCCTTTTTCGCCACATCCGAAACACGTTGTGTTATCGGTCTTCGTCTTGTTCTTCTTATACTTCTTAAAGAATGCTTCTTTATTCTTCTTAGATATGTTCTTCCAAGCCCTTGACATTTTACGCACGAGCATGCTCATGTTTTCTTCATCAAGGTCTTCGTCTTCAGATTCTTCATTTGTTTCTTCGTCTTCATCTTCTTCAACCTTTAGCGCTTTCTTCTTAGTCTTCAAAGTCTTCTTGGTTGTAGATGTCTTGAGCGCTAAAGGTCTTGATCTTGATGTTGTTGGTTCTTCTTGAGCTTCAAGCTCGATTTCATGAGTCTTAAGAGACCCAATCAATTCATCCAAGCCTAACTTAGTTAGGTCCTTGGCTTCTTGAATAGCGGTGACCTTAGGTCTCCACTTGGTAGTAAGACTCTGAAGAATCTTTCTAACCAATTCAGTGTTTGAATACGTCTTGCCAAGAACTTTCAATTGATTAACAATATGTAAGAATCTTGTAGCAAGAGTATCATTGTCTTCGTCTTGATTCATCTTGAATGACTCATACTTATGTACAAGCATAGAGATCTTCGTTTCTTTAAATTGATCCGTTCCTTCATGTAGGGTCGCTAAACGATCCCATATTTGTTTTTCCGTTTCACATGACACAATCTTGTCATATTCGGCTTTAGGTAAAGCACATAAAAGTATGTACTTTGCCTTCTTATTTTGTTGCACTTGGATCTTCTGCTCTTTAGTTCATAGCTTCTTTGGGCCGAAGGGTGTCGGGTTGTCGCCGACTTCAACGATGTACCAAAGATTGAGACTTGTGAATTGAATGAACAATGTCATTCGATCTCTCCAATATGCGTAGTCATCACCATTGAACATGGGTGGTCTATTTGTGGAGGCTCCATCAGCAATATACGTGTTGTTTGTAACACCCTAATAATTCCCTCTTTATGCTTAAGTCATATTGAGTTAATTATCGGAAATTAACATCTTGTTTCAGAGATTAAAGTTGAGTAAAGTAATAATGCGCGGAAAATAGGGCCAATTTGTTTTTCAAAAGAAAACGGAAGTTTTAAACTTGGCTTGTGCGGAATATCTGATATGAATAATATATCATTGTAAGAGCTACTCATGTAAATACATAACATTAGAGTACACAACGGTGACCCACATGTACATAAATATAGTTCTACAATATCTAGAATACATATAACACCATAACTAGTACAAGTATATAGTGATGGAACTTTTGAGGAAATCATAAACTTGTACAACCACTTATAACTTCCTTAAAGGTTCCCAAACAGATGACAAAAGTCATAAAACGTAAATACAAGACATAAACGGAAGTAAGCTAATATCCTAAGTCTTCTCGAATCCAGCTCTGAATCCATGTATGCTCCGAAGCATTTAACCTGTAGATGTACCGGCACCCCTGTCTGTATCTAAAACAAAAGTGGTGGAATAGGGTGAGCTCCACGGACTCAGTAGGGGGATCACTCCGGTTTAATATAAAAACAATGTAATATGCAAGATTTACATTATTGGAAATTTCCTAAATCAATTTATATCCGGAGTGTCTTACCTATATGCATCTTGATTAATATGTATGCAATATATATAAATCTGAGGGCATCACTACTTACTTAATTTCTGATTGGTACATATACATAGACTCATCCTTGATATGTGCACATTAAACCTTTATTTGAAATTGGCATTAACCCTCTTATCTCTCTCTACCTCCACATCACCAAATCCCAAGACTATGAGCTCATATCTCTCTAGTTTCTACTAGAGACACGGGGAAAGAGGGGTTTCTCACCTTCCCTTACTAGTGATGTCAGTGACCGAGGTTGCCAATCCTCCTTACTAACGACACTAGTGACCGAAGGTTACAATTGCTTACTCAGTCTACTATCGTATTTCTTTCATATTCAATTTATCATAACTTGACTTGTCATAACATTACAACATGTAAGCACATACACTTCTGAGTATCATATTCTGAAGTTTAAATATAAATTATTCATAACATGCTTCTTGCATATCTCACTTGAAAACATATCATTTTATACATAATTGCATCTACATGTCATTTTCTTTTTAATTTGCTTGATTCTTTTCAAATTCACCAGTATCTATTTTAAACATATATAATAAACTTGTTACAGTAGTTTAAATCCTCAGAAAAGGGTTAGAAATCATTAAAATGCAAAATCACAAAATTCAGCATTTTTAAACAATTCTGCAGAATTCTGCGAAATGGCCGCTAGCGCGTCCTCTGTGGCCACTAGCGTCCAATAACGCACGACCACTCGCTAGCGCCTAATGTATGGTCGCTAGCGCGTGGTCCTTCGCTAGCGGCTATGATTTGGCCGCTAGCGCGTGTCCCGACTCTGCATTCAAACCAGTTTCAGAACAGCCTTCATACTTGAGCATATAATGATTTCTAACCGATCCTTATGCATGAAAACACACATATATGTATGATAACATAAATCTAAACCCCTACCTCTTGTAGTTTAACCCTCTAACACCAAGAATCACCTTGTTCTTCCTTGAGCTACTTGTTTAACAATCTATCTAGCTTTTGATGATGGTGAAGATGATCCTAGAGGTTCTGATGATATGTAATCGATCTAAAATGAAGGAATTAGGATAGGAAATTCGGATATGGGGTCAGGTTCTTTGTGTGTTGAGTTTTGGATGGTATGGTGATGAGTTTTGTTAAGTTTAGAGGATATGGAGTTGAGAGAATTTTTGTTTGGAGGGTTAGAGGCTTTGAGATTGTGTTTTCTAAAGGTTATGTGGTTCCTTCAGAGGTAGGTAAGGGTTTTGGGACGGAGGTGGCTAAGGGACAATTTTAAAAAATGGAGGATTTAACAGAAAATGCAAAAATTGCAGAAATGTTGTTCTGTCCTCGAGCTAGTCGCTAGCGCGTGTTTCACGGTCGCTAGCGACCGCTCTCACCGCATTACCAGCTAGCACCTTCTTATGGTCGCTAGCGAGGGACCTCTACCGACTCATCCGCTAGCGAGCTAAGCTGGCCGCTAGCGATGAGTACTGCTACATGACAGTAGCAGCAAGCAAAATACTCCAAAAATTCCTAAAATGCATCTAACTCACTCCAAACCTTTACCAACAATTCTTATTAGTACTTATACACTTGTGCAAACATATACCAAAATTACCATTTATTTCTTAAATTCCCTACCTAGATCATCATTCTTAATTCAAGTTTACATTATACTAACTTCTCAATCTTATGCAATGCACTTATCATTTCTAATACATATTTTTCCATATAGTACACATAACACATATTTAGTCAATCATACATGTCAAAAAATACATACTAACACACATATATCCCAGTTATACCTTGATTGAAGCGATTTTCACTAAATCCCTCCGATTAAAGCATAATTAGGATTTTGGGGTCTTACATTGTTGTTTGCTGTAACCCCCTGCTAGATAGCCCTTAATGCTTAAGTCATTTTAGGCTATTTCATAAGGGTCACTCTCTGTTATCATGTTCTATTCTTTACTTTAAAATATATATGCGGAAAATAGGCGGGAGTAAAATTTTCGCAATTCGTTTACGATATAAAAATAAGGGCTTTGCGAAATACATAATCGATAAATAATAAGTCATGCCAAGATATAAACTGAATAGTCTATCAAATAAATAACTCCCAACAATCAATGAACACACTAGGAATAAATATTAGGCTTTACCCCATAAGCCAAAGGCAATGACTTATGAGACTCCACCATAAATACATGTCAAATAAATAGCTACCGGCTAACATAGGTCCGGACTTGAAATAAATAACACAAACAACTGAAATGAATCCATAACCGAAATGCAAATCAATGTATATAGGTCTATACAGCGGAGGACTGAAAAATAAACTAAGTCTGGGCCTGCTCCTCGCTAGCTCCATGGTCCTGCTCTGTCTGCTCCTCTATAATATGGGGGAAAAACATAGGGTGAGCACTGGGAAGTGACTCAGTAGAGGAAGCCGCCCCAGGTTTAATTATAAAATAAGTGAAGCATGAATGAGTTCATTTCAGATATAAGTTAAAATAATCTTGTCCCGGAACGTCTTACTAAGTGCGTCTTATCCATTTTAATTAGACAGTTAATATGGCATAAATAAATATAGTCTTGGTGTAGTGTAGTAGTGCCCTTACACATATAAAATTGATAACTCATAAGATAACATAATACATTTAGCCAAACAACTTTATCTTGCATTAATCAATCTTTGGCACTGCCCGCCCTCCTGTATTCCTCCACATCACCGGCCCCTAGGCATGAGCTCATCCTATACTATGGGGAGAGGGGGTACCGTCTTCTTTTACAAATGAGGCTATTCACCAAAGTTGTCATCCCTTGATTTACAACCCCATTCGTATCCAAAGACGGGAGTGTTTTATTATAACTGTAACTTTGTCTTTGCGTCCCTTTTGACGACTTTGCCGTTATTAATGTCTTACAGGATATATATACATATATAGCATCAATTACATCACATAACAACATGTAAACAAATATCACCAATCATCTAAACATATAAAAATCATGCAAAAATCGTATATAACATTTATATGGGTCGTAGAACGCATTAGGTAACATAAAAGGGTAAAAACATGACAATTTATACTCTTTAACATCATGGAATAAACATAACACATTCACTTACTTACTCTGACATCATGGAGAATAAATAAATACAACTCTTTATCAAATAAACATGATATACAACTACTTATAAATATTATTCTCAATGTTTCTATACCTTTCATGTCATATGATCTCGTTTATTTTATTATTATTTCATACTTATACTTATTATAGTGTAACTTGTACTTTATACTCTACCCTTAAGTATCTTGTAAACTCTTATATTTATTCATCACCAATGTTGTCTTCTATGCTATTATTGTTACTATTACTATTATCATTACATATCATATATTATACATGCTGTTGTTCTTACTGTATTATTCTTTTATTATTATTAATCATATTATTTCTACATGTTACCTACCTATTATTAACTAATATACATGTTAATAGGTATAAATTTATGTAATAATAATATGTAATAGTAATATACATATACTAATAACCTGTTTTATTTTTCTTTTTTTTATTTCTATATATATATATATATAGAAACCTCGCTCATCATGCTCACGCGGCCAGGAATTCTGGCTCACGGTCACGTACATATATATATATATATATATATATGTCATGTGTATCATAATAATAATAATAATAATAAGGCACAAAAATTTCTAATGGGAAAAACAACCATCACATTAATCTCATAAAATCATCATCAATATACATGAAAATAGAATGCCTAACCCCTACCTCTCGTAGACCTCATATGCTATGCGTAGAGACACCCCTTTCCTTCTCACTTTCTCTTTAGCCCCACGAACGGTACGAAGATGGCTCTTTCAAAAATGGAAAAGGTAGAAGTGTTCTATTTGGTGAGAGGATCAAGAATATGTGATTTGTTTTGTGATTGGGTGAGAATTGGTATGAATTTTGGGTTGTGGAATGGTTATGGTTTTTGGTTTTTGAGAGAGAGAGAGAGTTGAATGGGGGAACAAGGATTTGATGGAGGCTACCAAGAGTGTTTGAAATTAGGTTTTCTAAGTGGAGGCTAGGGTAGGTATTATATAGAGGTGTTGTGGGGCCCACCCATTACTAAAAAAATACTAAATATTCTAAAACATCCCAAATAACACTACAATGCTCAACTAACTCTCAAATCTTTAAACATAAATTAAAAATACACATATAGACATATAAAGAAAATAAAATAAATAACATATAACATATAAATACGTACAACTCAAACACATATCACACATAAAGGTTTATTAAGGAGAAATTTATCCACTTCAACTTAATTAAATTTCTACCTAAGGTCAATTACTCTCAATTTTCCCTTAATTAGAACTTAATAAAAGTCGGGGTGTTACATTTCTCCCCCCCTAAAGAGAATTTCGTCCCGAAATTCGTACCTGTAAACATATGTGGAAATTGGCGACGCATCTCGTCCTCCAATTCCCAGGTGAAGTCTTTCAACCGACCTCCGCCCCAAGCCACTTTGACCAAAGGCACTTCCTTACTTCTTAATCTCTTGACGCCGTGGTCAATGATTCTCATAGGGGGCAATCCAAACGTCAAATCATCCCTTAGTTGTACCTCTTCCGGCTCTAAGACATGGCTAGGATCGGAATAATACTTTCTCAATTGAGAGACGTGAAAGACATTATGCAAGTTTGAAAGATTGGGAGGTAAGGCCACTCGGTAAGCGACTGGCCCGACACGACTCAGAATTTCGAAAGGACCAAGGTACCTAGGGCTTAGCTTTCTAACCTTCATGGCTCTCCCTATACCTGTCGTGGGGGTAACCTACAAAAAGACATGCTCGCCTACAGAAAACTCTAAGGGTCTCCTCCTTCGGTCTGCATAGCTCTTTTGGCGGCTTTGGGCCACAAGCATCCTCTCCCTAATCCTCCTCACTTGCTCCGATGTCTCCCTCACAAGGTCGGGTCCTAACACACTTGCCTCACCATGATCATGCCAACATAGGGGTGATCTACACTTTCTTCCATATAAAGCCTCAAAAGGCGCCATCCCTATGCTTGCTTGGTAGTTGTTATTGTAGGAGAACTCTATCAAGGGCAGGAACTTATCCCAACTTCCTTTTCCATCCAAAACACATGCCCTCAACATGTCCTCCAACGTCTGGATAGTTCTCTCCGACTGTCCATCCGTCTGAGGATGGTATGCCGTGCTCATACTCAACTCCGAGCCTAAAGCCTTCTGGAAAGCTCCCCAGAAGCGAGACGCGAATCTCGGATCACGATCCGAGACTATCGTCTTTGGCACACCATGCAACCTCACCACTTCCCTGACATAGATATCTGCCAGCTTCTCCAAAGGGTAAGTCATCCTGATCGCCTGAAAATGAACCGACTTGGTCAGTCGATCAACAATGACCCACACAGCATCGTGGCCCGCCTGTGTTCTTGGCAATCCAGACACGAAGTCCATGGATATGCTCTCCCACTTCCACTCGGGCACACTAAGCGGTTGCAGCAATCCTGGCATCCTCCTATGTTCCGCCTTCACCTTCTGACAAACCAGACACCTGCTAACCCATTCTACAACATCCCTCTTCAGTCCCTGCCACCATAACATCTTCCGCAGGTCCTGATACATCTTATCCGTTCCAGGGTGAATGGTGAAATGGCTCTTATGAGCCTCCTCCAAGATCGCTCTCCGAAGGTCACCACTCGCAGGTACACATACACGCCCCTCGAATCTCCATAGCCCATCTCCATCTTTCTGGAAGCCCTGCAATCTGCCCTCACTGACTGCCTTTAACACCTTGCCAAACTCCTCATCGTCCTGTTGGGCTCTAGCTATCTCCCTCAAGAAATCACTGGATACCTGAAGATGGCTCACTCTAACACTGGTGGGGGTAAAGGTCACTCCAAGGTCAAGGTTCCTAAACTCCTCTATGAGCTTTGCTTCTCTAACCATCATGTGAGCTACACTCACCGTCTTACGGCTCAAAGCATCTGCCACCACGTTCGCCTTTCTTGGATGATAGTTCAACTGAAAGTCATAGTCCTTCAGGAACTCCATCCACCTCCTTTGCCTCATGTTCAACTCCTTCTGATCGAACAAGTACCTTAGGCTCTTGTGATCAGAGAACACCTCAAACCTTACTCCATAGAGGTGATGTCTCCACATTTTCAAGGCAAACACTACTGCCGCCAACTCCAAGTCATGAGTCGGGTAATTAAGCTCGTGTGGCTTCAACTGCCGTGAAGCATATGCCACAACCTTGCGATGCTGCATTAGCACGCAACCCAACCCCTTCCCTGAAGCATCACAGTAAACCTCGAAGGGCTCACTAGGGTCTGGTAGTGTAAGCACTGGAGTCGAGGTTAAGCGACTCTTCAGTTCCAGAAAACTCTCTTCACACTCCTCTGTCCACACAAAAGAAGCATTCTTCCTAGTAAGCTTCGTCAAGGGTAATGAAATCTGGGAGAAGTTTGAGATAAACCTACGGTAATAGCCTGCTAATCCCAGAAAACTTCGAATCTCCGTTACAGTAGTAGGTCTCTCCCAGCCCATCACAGCCTCTATCTTACTAGGATCTACTGCTATGCCCCCTTTTGACACCACATGCCCCAAAAACTGAACCTCCTCCATCCAAAATTCGCACTTCGACAGCTTTGCGAACAACTTCTTCTCCTTCAGCACTTCCAACACCACCTTCAAGTGGCTCTCATGCTCCTCCCGTGTCTTTGAATAGATCAGGATGTCATCAATAAAGACAACAACAAATCTATCCAAAAAGGGTCTAAAGATTCTATTCATGTAATCCATGAACACTGCAGGAGCATTCGTCAGTCCAAAGGACATGACGGTGAACTCGTAGTGACCGTAACGAGTCCTGAAAGCCGTCTTCGGGATGTCCTCATCCCTCACCCGAATCTGATGGTATCCAGACCTCAGATCTATCTTTGAAAATACTTGTGCGCCTCTTAGCTGGTCCATCAAGTCATCGATCCTAGGCAGTGGGTACTTGTTCTTCACGGTCACTTTGTTCAGCTACCTATAATCAATGCACAAACGCATGCTTCCGTCCTTCTTCTTTCGAACAACACCGGCGCTCCCCAAGGTGAAACGCTAGGCCTCACGAACTTCTTCTCCAAGAGCTCCTCCAACTGCGTCTTTAACTCCGCTAACTCTCCGGGTGACATCCTATAGGGTGCTATGGATATGGGTCCAGTCCCGGGCATTAGATCTATGGCAAACTCAACCTCTCTAGCTGGGGGAAACTCAGGTATATCCTCAGGGAAAACCTCCGGGTAATCTCTCACTATGGCTAGCTCACTCAACACCTGACCCTTTTTGATTTCACTGGCGGTGAGAAACGTAGGCATTGCTCATAACCCCACAACAGTTTAACTTAATGGCACTAACATATAAGTCTACAGGGGTGACACATGCAAAGGAATGGAAGGAAAAATAATAGACTTAGCATGGCAGTCAAGCAAGACTCGATTGGCGGACAACCAATACATGCCTAAGATAATGCCTAAACCAGACATGGGCAAACAAATGAGATCAAAGGTGAATGACCTATCATCTATATGAAACCTACATTTCATGCAAACTAAGCATGTCCTAATGGGTGCAGCAGTAGGGGTAGATACTAGTAGATCAAAGGGTAGCTCTGACATATGCAATCCTAGGGTCCTAGCATGATCATGTGAAATTAATGAATGCGTGGCACCAGAATCATACAGTACAACTAAGGATTGTCCCAAAATAACACACTTACCCCTTATGAGATCGTCAGACCGCTCCGCGCCCTCTGCTGTGACTGTAAACACGCGCCCCTGGTGCTGTGGCCTAGAGGAGGAAGAAGGTTGTGAACCCACACCTCCAGTCTCTGGAGTAATGTCCTGGCTGGCCGCATCGGTAGCAGACGTTCTGGCCCTGACGACAAACCCCGGAGTGGAGCTTGCCGCAAGTGGCACAGGATGAAGGGGCGGGTAAAGCCCGCGGTGCTGCGGCTGCTGGACGCTGCTGCTGTTGCTGGGGTGGTCGAGGCTGAGGCTGTGGACGAGCATATGGCTGAAAACGAGTGGGGGCTGGGCGTCTGACCTGTGCCTGCTGCGGTGCCGAACCCCTCCTCGAAGCCTCAGTCCTCGGGGAGGATCTGCACGACTGGTCTCCTCAACGATCCTGCAGGTGTCGACCATCTCGAAATACTCCTTGATCTTCATGTGTTTAACCATCCTCTTTATGTCTTGCCTCAGACCGGAGCAGTACTTCATGCACTTCCATGATTCCTTGGGATTATCCTGGTAGATCTCAGAGAACCGAATAAGCTCCTCGAACTTTGCCGTGTACTCCGGCACCGTAATGTTCCCTGCTGAAGGCTGAGGAACTCCAGCTCCTTCTCCTGGCGAACCGACTC
>RYYW01000407.1:0-23035 GCA_013621005.1 Aeschynomene evenia | reverse complement strand
GCCAACTTTTTGGTCTAATTGTAGTCAAGATGTGTCTTTTTTATTTTGTCAAATAAATTAGATCCTAAAACACACTTAACAAACAATTAGTCCAACCAAATTAAAACTTTTATTTTAAGACTAAAACCCAATTTGGTCCTGAGATTTACCGCGCGGGACAAATTGGTCCCTGAGATATTCATAATCCACTCGTGGTTCCTGACATTTTGCACTACGTGGACAAGTTAGTCCCTCCGTTCAATGACCGTTTGAAACGTTAACAAAAAGAGACATTATAGTCCTTAATGAACTAGAATAGTAGACAAACAAGTCCCTAACGAAGGACTAATACTGTTACGTTGTGGTGGTGTATTGCTTCATCATTTTTTCACAAATCTTGCAAAAATGCAAGCATGTTTTGCGCCAACTTGGGAGTGGGAAAAAGGCTAGGGTTTTTAGCTTTTCTTGCTCCACAATTGTGCCTCCATGTTGGTATGAATTAGGATTTCACAATTTCTCATTTTTGAAAATACTTAATCACTAAACATGGTCTTCCAGGGAATCTTCTGAATGTAGATTCTTGAATCTTGAAACTTGAGGCTTGAGATTCTTCGGGATCTTGATAGAATATTTGGAAATCTTCTAGAAATCTTCGGGAATCTTCTAGACTTGAAATTCTTGAGAGAATCTTCTGAGATCTTCTATCTTCGTGTAGAATCTTCAACAGAATCTTCTGGTCCCGCATGGAATCTTCTGGGAATCTTGTAGATTCAAATAGAATCTTTAGGAGCTCAAAGATTCTTTTTAAAGTGTCATAAAAATATTCTGTTACTTAAATGCAAAATATATTCTAGAATAAATTCTAGATAATTATTTTTATTTAATAATTTGCATTTAGTTCTCCATACAAGATCTTTCTAGATTTCCCACATATATAATATATATCTCGAAAATATTAACTAATATTGTGTAAAATAGAGATTTGATTTTGTTTCCCTATTTTATATATAATTTCAAAATATATGTATGTATATATATATATATATATATTATGCATGAATATTTAAATAGAGATTTTTATAAAGATGATCCTCTATTTAATTCCATGTATTTTCCATAAATAAATTTTTAGGAAATCATAGAGTCTTCCAACCAAACTTTCCTTAATTAGAAAAGTTTGACTTGGTCTTCAAAAATTAGAATAACTTGTATTCCAAGCCTTGTCTTGTGCCAACTTTTTGGTCTAATTGTAGTCAAGATGTGTCTTTTTATTTTGTCAAATAAATTAGATCCTAAAACACACTTAACAAACAATTAGTCCAACCAAATTAAAACTTTTATTTTAAGACTAAAACCCAATTTGGTCCCTGAGATTTACCGCGCGGGACAAATTGGTCCCTGAGATATTCATAATCCACTCGTGGTTCCTGACATTTGCACTAACGTGGACAAGTTAGTCCCTCCGTTCAATGACCGTTTGAAACGTTAACAAAAAGAGACATTATAGTCCTTAATGAACTAGAATAGTAGACCAACAAGTCCCTAACGAAAGGACTAATACTGTTAACGTTGTGGTGTGTATTGCTTCATCATTTTTTTACAAAATCTTGCAAAAATGCAAGCATGTTTTGCGCCAACTTGGGAGCGGGAAAAGGCTAGGGTTTTTAGCTTTTCTTGCTCCACAATTGTGCCTCCATGTTGGTATGAATTAGATTTCACAATTTCTCATTTTTTGAAAATACTTAATCACTAAACATGGTCTTCCAGGGAATCTTGAATGTAGATTCTTGAATCTTGAAGCTTGAGGCTGGAGATTCTTCGGGATCTTGATAGAATATTTGGAATTCTTCTAGAATCTTCACTGAATCTTCGGGAATCTTCTAGACTTGAAATTCTTGAGAGAATCTTCTGAGATCTTCTATCTTTGTGTAGAATCTTCAACAGAATCTTCTGGTTCCGCATGGAATCTTCTGGAATCTTGTAGATTCAAATAGAATCTTTAGGAGGCTCACAGAATATTTTTTAAAGTGTCATAAAAATATTCTGTTACTTAAATGCAAAATATATTCTAGAATAAATTCTAGATAATTATTTTTATTTAATAATTTGCATTTAGTTCTCCATACAAGATCTTTCTAGATTTCCCACACATATATATATATATCTCGAAAATATTAACTAATATTGTGTAAAATAGAGATTTGATTTTGTTTCCCTATTTTATATATAATTTCAAATATATGTATGTATATATATATATATATTATGCATGAATATTTAAATAGAGATATTTTATAAAGATGATCCTCTATTTAATTCCATGTATTTTCCATAAATAAATTTTTAGGAAATCATAGAGTCTTCCAACCAAACTTTCCTTAATTAGAAAAGTTTTGACTTGGTCTTCAAAAATTAGAATAACTTGTATTCCAAGCCTTGTCTTGTGCCAACTTTTTGGTCTAATTGTAGTCAAGATGTGTCTTTTTATTTTGTCAAATAAATTAGATCCTAAAACACACTTAACAAACAATTAGTCCAACCAAATTAAAACTTTTATTTTAAGACTAAAACCCCAATTTGGTCCCTGAGATTTACCGCGCGGGACAAATTGGTCCCTGAGATATTCATAATCCACTCGTGGTTCCTGACATTTGCACTAACGTGGACAAGTTAGTCCCTCCGTTCAATGACCGTTTGAAACGTTAACAAAAAGAGACATTATAGTCCTTAATGAACTAGAATAGTAGACAACAAGTCCCTAACGAAGGACTAATACTGTTAACGTTGTGGTGTGTATTGCTTCATCATTTTTTTACAAAATCTTGCAAAAATGCAAGCATGTTTTGCGCCAACTTGGGAGTGGGAAAAGGCTAGGGTTTTTAGCTTTTCTTGCTCCACAATTGTGCCTCCATGTTGGTATGAATTAGGATTTCACAATTTCTCATTTTTTGAAAATACTTAATCACTAAACATGGTCTTCCAGGGAATCTTCTGAATGTAGATTCTTGAATCTTGAAGCTTGAGGCTGGAGATTCTTCGGGATCTTGATAGAATTTTGGAATCTTCTAGAATCTTCACTGAATCTTCGGGAATCTTCTAGACTTGAAATTCTTGAGAGAATCTTCTGAGATCTTCTATCTTCGTGTAGAATCTTCAACAGAATCTTCTGGTCCGCATGGAATCTTCTGGGAATCTTGTAGATTCAAATAGAATCTTTAGGAGGCTCATAGAATATTTTTAAAGTGTGCATAAAAATATTTTGTTACTTAAATGCAAAATATATTCTATAATAAATTCTAGATAATTATTTTTATTTAATAATTTGCATTTAGTTCTCCATACAAGATCTTTCTAGATTTCCCACACATATATATATATATCTCGAAAATATTAACTAATATTGTGTAAAATAGAGATTTGATTTTGTTTCCCTATTTTATATATAATTTCGAAATATATGTATATATATATATACATATTATGCATGAATATTAAAATAGAGATATTTTATAAAGATGATCCTTTATTTAATTCCATGTATTTTCCATAAATAAATTTTAGGAAATCATAGAGTCTTCCAACCAAACTTTCCTTAATTAGAAAAGCTTTGACTTGGTCTTCAAAAATTAGAATAACTTGTATTCCAAGCCTTGTCTTGCGCCATCTTTTTGGTCTAATTGTAGTCAAAATGTGTCTTTTTATTTTGTCAAATAAATTAGATCCTAAAACACACTTAACAAACAATTAGTCAAACCAAATTAAAACTTTTATTTTACGAATAAAACCCCAATTTGGTCCCTGAGATTTACCGCGCGGGACAAATTGGTCCCTGAGATATTCATAATCCACTCGTGGTTCCTGACATTTGCACTAACGTGGATAAGTTAGTCCCTCCGTTCAATGACCGTTTGAAACGTTAACAAAAAGAGACATTATAGTCCTTAATGAACTAGAATAGTAGACAAACAAGTCCCTAACGAAGGGACTAATACTGTTAACGTTGTGGTGTGTATTGCTTCATCATTTTTTCACAAAATCTTGCAAAAATGCAAGCATGTTTTGCGCCAACTTGGGAGTGGGAAAAGGCTAGGGTTTTTAGCTTTTCTTGCTCCACAATTGTGCCTCCATGTTGGTATGAATTAGGATTTCACAATTTCTCATTTTTTTGAAAATACTTAATCACTAAACATGGTCTTCCAGGGAATCTTCTGAATGTAGATTCTTGAATCTTGAAGCTTGAGGCTTGAGATTCTTCGAATCTTGAGATTCTTCGGGATCTTGATAGAATCTTCGAAAATCTTCTAGAATCTTCACTGAATCTTCGGGAATCTTCTAGACTTGAAATTCTTGAGAGAATCTTCTGAGATCTTCTATCTTCGTGTAGAATCTTCAACAGAATCTTCTGGTCCCGCATGGAATCTTCTGGGAATCTTGTAGATTCAAATAGAATCTTTAGGAGGCTCAAAGAATCTTTTAAAGTGTCCATAAAAATATTCTGTTACTTAAATGCAAAATGTATTCTTAGATAAATTCTAAGATATTATTTTATTTAATAATTTGCATTTAATTCTCCATACAAGATCTTTCTAGATTTCCCACACATATATATATATCTTGAAAATATTAACTAATATTGTGTTAAAATAGAGATTTGATTTTTTTTCCCTATTTTATATATAATTTCGAATATATGTATATATATTATATATAATATACTATATATTATGCATGAATATTTAAATAGAGATATTTTATAAGATGATCCTCTATTTAATTCCATGTATTTCCATAAATACATTTTTTAGGAATCATAGAGTCTTCCAACCAAAACTTTCCTTAATTAGAAAAGTTTTGACTTGGTCTTCAAAAATTAGAATAACTTGTATTCAAAGCCTTGTCTTGTGCCAACTTTTTGGTCTAATTGTAGTCAAGATGTGTCTTTTTATTTTGTCAAATAAATTAGATCCTAAAACACACTTAACAAACAATTAGTCCAACCAAATTAAAACTTTTATTTTAAGACTAAAACCCCAATTTGGTCCCTGAGATTTACCGCGCGGGACAAATTGGTCCCTGAGATATTCATAATCCACTCGTGGTTCCTGACATTTGCACTAACGTGGACAAGTTAGTCCCTCCGTTCAATGACCGTTTGAAACGTTAACAAAAAGAGACATTATAGTCCTTAATGAACTAGAATAGTAGACAAACAAGTCCCTAACGAAAGGACTAATACTGTTAACGTTGTGGTGTGTATTGCTTCATCATTTTTTTACAAAATCTTGCAAAAATGCAAGCATGTTTTGCGCCAACTTGGGAGCGGGAAAAGGCTAGGGTTTTTAGCTTTTCTTGCTCCACAATTGTGCCTCCATGTTGGTATGAATTAGGATTTCACAATTTCTTATTTTTTGAAAATACTTAATCACTAAACATGGTCTTCCAGGGAATCTTCTGAATGTAGATTCTTGAATCTTGAAGCTTGAGGCTGGAGATTCTTCGGGATCTTGATAGAATCTTCACTGAATCTTCGGGAATCTTCTAGACTTGAAATTCTTGAGAGAATCTTCTGAGATCTTCTATCTTCGTGTAGAATCTTCAACAGAATCTTCTGGTCCCGCATGGAATCTTCTGGGAATCTTGTAGATTCAAATAGAATCTTTAGGAGGCTCAAAGATTCTTTTTAAAGTGTGCATAAAAATATTCTGTTACTTAAATGCAAAATATATTCTAGAATAAATTCTAGATAATTATTTTTATTTAATAATTTGCATTTAGTTCTCCATACAAGATCTTTCTAGATTTCCCACACATATATATATATATCTCGAAATATTAAACTAATATTGTGTAAAATAGAGATTTGATTTTGTTTCCCTATTTTATATATAATTTTCAAAATATATGTATGTATATATATATATATATATTATGCATGATATTTAAATAGAGATATTTTATAAAGATGATCCTCTATTTAATTCCATGTATTTTCCATAATAAATTTTTAGGAATCATAGAGTCTTCCAACCAAACTTTCCTTAATTAGAAAAGTTTTGACTGGTCTTCAAAAATTAGAATAACTTGTATTCCAAGCCTTGTCTTGTGCCAACTTTTTGGTCTAATTGTAGTCAAGATGTGTCTTTTTATTTTGTCAAATAAATTAGATCCTAAAACACACTTAACAAACAATTAGTCCAACCAAATTAAAACTTTTATTTTAAGACTAAAACCCCAATTTGGTCCCTGAGATTTACCGCGCGGGACAAATTGGTCCCTGAGATATTCATAATCCACTCGTGGTTCCTGACATTTGCACTAACGTGGACAAGTTAGTCCCTCCGTTCAATGACCGTTTTGAAACGTTAACAAAAGAGACATTATAGTCCTTAATGAACTAGAATAGTAGACCAACAAGTCCCTAACGAAAGGACTATACTGTTAACGTTGTGGTGTGTATTGCTTCATCATTTTTTTACAAAATCTTGCAAAAATGCAAGCATGTTTTTGCGCCAACTTGGGAGCGGGAAAAGGCTAGGGTTTTTAGCTTTTCTTGCTCCACAATTGTGCCTCCATGTTGGTATGAATTAGGATTTCACAATTTCTTATTTTTTGAAAATACTTAATCACTAAACATGGTCTTCCAGGGAATCTTCTGAATGTAGATTCTTGATCTTGAAGCTTGAGGCTTGAGATTTCTGTTTGATTCTTCGGGATCTTGATAGAATTTGGAATTCTTCTAGAATCTTCACTGAATCTTCGGGAATCTTCTAGACTTGAAATTCTTGAGAGAATCTTCTGAGATCTTCTATCTTGTGTAGAATCTTCAACAGAATCTTCTGTTCCGCATGGAATCTTCTGGGAATGTTGTAGATTCAAATAGAATCTTTAGGAGGCTCACAGAATTTTTTAAAGTGTGCATAAAAATATTCTGTTACTTAAATGCAAAATATATTCTAGAATAAATTCTAGATAATTATTTTTATTTAATAATTTGCATTTAGTTCTCCATACAAGATCTTTCTAGATTTCCCACACATATATATATATATCTCGAAATATTAACTAATATTGTGTAAAATAGAGATTTGATTTTGTTTCCCTATTTTATATATAATTTCGAATATATATGTATATATTATATATATATTATGCATGAATATTTAAATAGAGATATTTTATAAAGATGATCCTCTATTTAATTCCATGTATTTTCCATAAATAAATTTTTAGGAAATCATAGAGTCTTCCAACCAAACTTTCCTTAATTAGAAAGTTTTGACTTGGTCTTCAAAAATTAGAATAACTTGTATTCAAAGCCTTGTCTTGTGCCAACTTTTTGGTCTAATTGTAGTCAGATGTGTCTTTTTATTTTGTCAAATAATTAGATCCTAAAACACACTTAACAAACAATTAGTCCAACCAAATTAAAACTTTTATTTTTAAGACTAAAACCCAATTTGTCCCTGAGATTTACCGCGCGGGACAAATTGGTCCCTGAGATATTCATAATCCACTCGTGGTTCCTGACATTTGCACTACGTGGACAAGTTAGTCCCTCCGTTCAATGACCGTTTGAAACGTTAACAAAAAGAGACATTATAGTCCTTAATGAACTAGAATAGTAGACAAACAAGTTCCCTAACGAAGGACTAATACTGTTAACGTTGTGGTGTGTATTGCTTCATCATTTTTTACAAAATCTTGCAAAAATGCAAGCATGTTTTGCGCCAACTTGGGAGCGGGAAAAGGCTAGGGTTTTTAGCTTTTCTTGCTCCACAATTGTGCCTCCATGTTGGTATGAATTAGGATTTCACAATTTCTATTTTTTTGAAAATACTTAATCACTAAACATGGTCTTCCAGGGAATCTTCTGAATGTAGATTCTTGAATCTTGAAGCTTGAGGCTGGAGATTCTCTGGTGAGATTCTTGATAGAATCTTCACTGAATCTTCCGTCCGGAATCTTCTAGACTTGAAATTCTTGAGAGAATCTTCTGAGATCTTCTATCTTCGTGTGAATCTCAACAGAATCTTCTGGTCCCGCATGGAATCTTCTGGATCTTGTAGATTCAAATAGAATCTTTAGGAGGCTCAAGAATCTTTTTAAAGTGTCCATAAAAATATTCTGTTACTTAAATGCAAAATATATTCTAGAATAAATTCTAGATAATTATTTTATTTAATAATTTGCATTTATTCTCCATACAAGATCTTTCTAGATTTCCCACACTATATATATATATCTCGAAAATATTAACTAATATTGTGTAAAATAGAGATTTGATTTTGTTTCCCTATTTTATATATAATTTTCGAAAATATATGTATATATATATATATATATTATGCATGAATATTTAAATAGAGATATTTTATAAAGATGATCCTCTATTTAATTCCATGTATTTTCCATAATAAATTTTTAGGAATCATAGAGTCTTCCAACCAACTTTCCTTAATTAGAAAAGTTTGACTTGGTCTTCAAAATTAGAATAACTTGTATTCCAGCCTTGTCTTGCGCCAACTTTTTGGTCTAATTGTAGTCAAGATGTGTCTTTTTATTTTGTCAATAAATTAGATCCTAAACACACTTAACAAACATTAGTCCAACCAAATTAAACTTTTATTTTAAGACTAAAACCCATTTGGTCCCTGAGATTTACCGCGCGGGACAAATTGGTCCCTGAGATATTCATATCCACTCGTGGTTCCTGACATTTGCACTAACGTGGACAAGTTAGTCCCTCGTTCAATGACCGTTTGAACGTTAACAAAAAGAGACATTATAGTCCTTAATGACTAGAATAGTAGACACAAGTCCCTAACGAAGGACTAATACTGTTAACGTTGTGGTGTGTATTGCTTCTCATTTTTTACAAAATCTTGCAAAATGCAAGCATGTTTTGCGCCAACTTGGGAGTGGGAAAAGGCTAGGTTTTTAGCTTTTCTTGCTCCACATTGTGCCTCATGTTGGTACGAATTAGGATTTCACAATTTCTATTTTTTGAAATACTTAATCACTAACATGGTCTTCCAGGGAATCTTCTGAATGTAGATTCTTGAATCTTGAAGCTTGAGGCTTGTTCTTCTGATTTAGATTCTTCGGGATCTTGATAGAATCTTCGGAATCTTCTAGAATCTTCACTGAATCTTCGGGATCTTCTAGACTTGAATTCTTGAGAGAATCTTCTGAGATCTTCTATCTTTGTGTAGATCTTCAACGAATCTTCTGGTCCGCATGGAATCTTCTGGGAATGTTGTAGATTCAATAGAATCTTTAGGAGGCTCACAGAATCTTTTTAAAGTGTCGCATAAATATTCTGTTACTTAAATGCAAAATATATTCTAGAATAATTCTAGATAATTATTTTATTTAATAATTTGCATTTAATTCTCCATACAAGATCTTTCTAGATTTCCCACACATATATATATATATCTCGAAATATTAACTAATATTGTGTAAATAGAGATTTGATTTTGTTTCCCTATTTTATATATATTTCGAAATATATGTATGTATATATATATATATTATGCATGAATATTTAAATAGAGATATTTTATAAAGATGATCCTCTATTTAATTCCATGTATTTCCATAAAAAATTTTTAGGAAATCATAGTCTTCCAACCAAACTTTCCTTAATTAGAAAAGCTTTGACTTGGTCTTCAAAAATTAGAATAACTTGTATTCCAAGCCTTGTCTTGCGCCAACTTTTTGGTCTAATTGTAGTCAAGATGTGTCTTTTTATTTTGTCAAATAAATTAGATCCTAAAACACACTTAACAAACAATTAGTCCAACCAAATTAAAACTTTTATTTTAAGACTAAAACCCCAATTTGGTCCCTGAGATTTACCGCGCGGGACAAATTGGTCCCTGAGATATTCATAATCCACTCGTGGTTCCTGACATTTGCACTAACGTGGACAAGTTAGTCCCTCCGTTCAATAACCGTTTGAAACGTTAACAAAAAGAGACATTATAGTCCTTAATGAACTAGAATGGTAGACAAACAAGTCCCTAAGGAAGGGACTAATACTGTTAACGTTGTGGTGTGTATTGCTTCATCATTTTTTCACAAAATCTTGCAAAAATGCAAGCATGTTTTGCGCCAACTTGGGAGTGGGAAAAGGCTAGGGTTTTTAGCTTTTCTTGCTCCACAATTGTGCCTCCATGTTGGTATGAATTAGGATTTCACAATTTCTCATTTTTTGAAAATACTTAATCACTAAACATGGTCTTCCAGGGAATCTTCTGAATGTAGATTCTTGAATCTTGAAGCTTGAGGCTTGAGATTCTTCGGGATCTTGATAGAATCTTTGGAAATCTTCTAGAATCTTCACTGAATCTTCGGGAATCTTCTAGACTTGAAATTCTTGAGAGAATCTTCTGAGATCTTCTATCTTCGTGTAGAATCTTCAACAGAATCTTCTGGTCCGCATGGAATCTTCTGGGAATTTGTAGATTCAAATAGATCTTTAGGAGGCTCACAGAATCTTTTTAAAGTGTCCATAAAAATATTCTGTTACTTAAATGCAAAATATATTCTAGAATTAATTCTAGATAATTATTTTTATTTAATAATTTGCATTTAGTTCTCCATACAAGATCTTTCTAGATTTCCCACACATATATATATATATCTCGAAAATATTAACTAATATTGTGTAAAATAGAGATTTGATTTTGTTTCCCTATTTTATATATAATTTCGAAATATATGTATATATATATATATATATATATATTATGCATGAATATTTAAATAGTGATATTTTATAAAGATGATCCTCTATTTAATTCCATGTATTTTCCATAAATAAATTTTTAGGAAATCATAGAGTCTTCCAACCAAACTTTCCTTAATTAGAAAAGCTTTGACTTGGTCTTCAAAAATTAGAATAACTTGTATTCCAAGCCTTGTCTTGCGCCAACTTTTGGTCTAATTGTAGTCAAGATGTGTCTTTTATTTTGTCAAATAAATTAGATCCTAAAACACACTTAACAAACAATTAGTCCAACCAAATTAAAACTTTTATTTTAAGACTAAAACCCCAATTTGGTCCCTGAGATTTACCGCGCGGGACAAATTGGTCCCTGAGATATTCATAATCCACTCGTGGTTCCTGACATTTGCACTAACGTGGACAAGTTAGTCCCTCCGTTCAATGACCGTTTGAAACGTTAACAAAAAGAGACATTATAGTCCTTAATGAACTAGAATAGTAGACAAACAAGTCCCTAACGAAGGGACTAATACTGTTAACGTTGTGGTGTGTATTGCTTTCATCATTTTTCACAAAATCTTGCAAAAATGCAAGCATGTTTTGCGCCAACTTGGGAGTGGGAAAAGGCTAGGGTTTTTAGCTTTTCTTGCTCCACAATTGTGCCTCCATGTTGGTATGAATTAGGATTTCACAATTTCTCATTTTTTGAAAATACTTAATCACTAAACATGGTCTTCAGGGAATCTTCTGAATGTAGATCTTGAATCTTGAAGCTTGAGGCTTGAGATTCTTCTGGAATCTTGAGATTCTTCGGGATCTTGATAGAATCTTCGGAAATAGAATCTTCACTGAATCTTCGGGAATCTTCTAGACTTGAAATTCTTGAGAGAATCTTCTGAGATCTTCTATCTTCGTGTAGAATCTTCAACAGAATCTTCTGGTCCGCATGGAATCTTCTGGGAATCTTGTAGATTCAAATAGAATCTTTAGGAGGCTCACAGAATCTTTTAAAGTGTCCATAAAAATATTACTTAAAAATTCTAGAATAATTCTATTTTATTTAATAATTTGCATTTAATTCTCCAATCTTTCTAGATTTCCCACATATATCTCGAAAATATTAACTAATATTGTGTAAAATAGAGATTTGATTTTGTTTCCCTATTTTATATATAATTTCGAAATATATGTATATATATATATATATTATGCATGAATATTTAAATAGAGATATTTAAAGATGATCCTCTATTTAATTCCATGTATTTTCCAAAATAAATTTTTAGGAAATCATAGAGTCTTCCAACCAAACTTTCCTTAATTAGAAAAGCTTGACTTGGTCAAAAATTAGAATAACTTGTATTCCAAGCCTTGTCTTGCGCCAACTTTTTGGTCTAATTGTAGTCAAGATGTGTCTTTTTTTTGTCAAATAAATTAGATCCTAAAACACACTTAACAAACAATTAGTCCAACCAAATTAAAACTTTTATTTTTAAAACCCCAATTTGGAGATTTACCGCGCGGGACAAATTGGTCCCTGAGATATTCATAATCCACTCGTGGTTCCTGACATTGCACTAACGTGGACAAGTTAGTCCCTCCGTTCAATGACCGTTTAACAAAAAGACATTATAGTAATGAACTAGAACAAGTCCCTAACGAAGGGACTAATACTGTTAACGTTGTGGTGTGTATTGCTTCATCATTTTTCACAAATCTTGCAAAAATGCAAGCATGTTTTGCGCCAACTTGGGAGTGGGAAAAGGCTAGGGTTTTAGCTTTTCTTGCTCACAATTGTGCCTCCATGTTGGTATGAATTAGGATTTCACAATTTCTCATTTTTGAAAATACTTAATCACTAAACATGGTCTTCCAGGGAATCTTCTGAATGTAGATTCTTGAATCTTGAAGCTTGAGGCTTGAGATTCTTCTGGAATCTTGAGATTCTTCGGGATCTTGATAGAATCTTCGAAAAGAATCTTCACTGAATCTTCGGGAATCTTCTAGACTTGAAATTCTTGAGAGAATCTTCTGAGATCTTTATCTTCGTGTAGAATCTTCAACAGAATCTTCTGGTCCCGCATGGAATCTTCTGGGAATCTTGTAGATTCAAATAGAATCTTTAGGAGGCTCACAGAATCTTTTTAAAGTGTCCATAAAAATATTCTGTTACTTAAATGCAAAATAATTCTAGAATAAATTCTAGATAATTATTTTATTTAATAATTTGCATTTAATTCTCCATACAAGATCTTTCTAGATTTCCAGTATCTCGAAAAATTAACTAACCCTATTTTAACCGACTGTAGTGGAGATAGTGTGGGAAATCTAGAAAATCTTGTATGGAGAATTAAATGCAAATTATTAAATAAAATATTATCTAGAATTTATTCTAGAATATATTTTGCATTTAAGTAACAGAATATTTTTATGGACACTTTAAAAAGATTTGTGAGCCTCCTAAAGATTCTATTTGAATCTACAAGATTCCCAGAAGATTCCATGCGGACCAGAAGATTCTGTTGAAGATTCTACACGAAGATAGAAGATCTCAGAAGATTCTCTCAAGAATTTCAAGTCTAGAAGATTCCCGAAGATTCAGTGAAGATTCTAGAAGATTTCCGAAGATTCTATCATCCCGAAGAATCTCAAGATTCCAGAAGAATCTCAAGCCTCAAGCTTCAAGATTCAAGAATCTACATTCAGAAGATTCCCTGGAAGACCATGTTTAGTGATTAAGTATTTTCAAAAAATGAGAAATTGTGAAATCCTAATTCGTACCAACATGGAGGCACAATTGTGGAGCAAGAAAAGCTAAAAACCCTAGCCTTTTCCACTCCCAAGTTGGCGCAAAACATGCTTGCATTTTTGCAAGATTTTGTGAAAAAATGATGAAGCAATACACACCACAACGTTAACAGTATTAGTCCCTTCGTTAGGGACTTGTTTGTCTACTATTCTAGTTCATTAAGGACTATAATGTCTCTTTTTGTTAACGTTTCAAACGGTCATTGAACGGAGGGACTAACTTGTCCACGTTAGTGCAAATGTCAGGAACCACGAGTGGATTATGAATATCTCAGGGACCAATTTGTCCCGCGCGGTAAATCTCAGGGACCAAATTGGGGTTTTAGTCTTAAAATAAAAGTTTTAATTTGGTTGGACTAATTGTTTGTTAAGTGTGTTTTAGGATCTAATTTATTTGACAAAATAAAAAGACACATCTTGACTACAATTAGACCAAAAGTTGGCGCAAGACAAGGCTTGGAATACAAGTTATTCTAATTTTTGAAGACCAAGTCAAAGCTTTTCTAATTAAGGAAAGTTTGGTTGGAAGACTCTATGATTTCCTAAAAATTTATTTATGGAAAATACATGGAATTAAATAGAGGATCATCTTTATAAATATCTCTATTTAAATATTCATGCATAATATATATATATATATACATATATTTCGAAATTATATATAAAATAGGGAAACAAAATCAAATCTCTATTTTACACAATATTAGTTAATATTTTCGAGATATATATATATATGTGTGGGAAATCTAGAAAGATCTTGTATGGAGAATTAAATGCAAATTATTAAATAAAAATAATTATCTAGAATTTATTCTAGAATATATTTTGCATTTAAGTAACAGAATATTTTTATGGACACTTTAAAAAGATTCTGTGAGCCTCCTAAAGATTCTATTTGAATCTACAAGATTCCCAGAAGATTCCATGCGGGACCAGAAGATTCTGTTGAAGATTCTACACGAAGATAGAAGATCTCAGAAGATTCTCTCAAGAATTTCAAGTCTAGAAGATTCCCGAAGATTCAGTGAAGATTCTAGAAGATTTCCGAAGATTCTATCAAGATCCCGAAGAATCTCAAGATTCCAGAGAATCTCAAGCCTCAAGCTTCAAGATTCAAGAAATACATTCAGAAGATTCCCTGGAAGACCATGTTTAGTGATTAAGTATTTTCAAAAAATGAGAAATTGTGAAATCCTAATTCGTACCAACATGGAGGCACAATTGTGGAGCAAGAAAAGCTAAAAACCCTAGCCTTTTCCCACTCCCAAGTTGGCGCAAAACATGCTTGCATTTTTGCAAGATTTTGTGAAAAAATGATGAAGCAATACACACCACAACGTTAACAGTATTAGTCCCTTCGTTAGGGACTTGTTTGTCTACTATTCTAGTTCATTAAGGACTATAATGTCTCTTTTTGTTAACGTTTCAAACGGTCATTGAACGGAGGGACTAACTTGTCCACGTTAGTGCAAATGTCAGGAACCACGAGTGGATTATGAATATCTCAGGGACCAATTTGTCCCGCGCGGTAAATCTCAGGGACCAAATTGGGGTTTTAGTCTTAAAATAAAAGTTTTAATTTGGTTGGACTAATTGTTTGTTAAGTGTGTTTTAGGATCTAATTTATTTGACAAAATAAAAAGACACATCTTGACTACAATTAGACCAAAAAGTTGGCGCAAGACAAGGCTTGGAATACAAGTTATTCTAATTTTTGAAGACCAAGTCAAAGCTTTTCTAATTAAGGAAAGTTTGGTTGGAAGACTCTATGATTTCCTAAAAATTTTTATGGAAAATACATGGAATTAAATAGAGGATCATCTTTATAAAATATCTCTATTTAAATATTCATGCATAATATATATATATATATATATACATACATATATTTGAAATTATATATAAAATAGGGAAACAAAATCAAATCTCTATTTTACACAATATTAGTTAATATTTTCGAGATATATATATATATGTGTGGGAAATCTAGAAAGATCTTGTATGGAGAATTAAATGCAAATTATTAAATAAAAATAATTATCTAGAATTTATTCTAGAATATATTTTGCATTTAAGTAACAGAATATTTTTATGGACACTTTAAAAAGATTCTGAGCCTCCTAAAGATTCTATTTGAATCTACAAGATTCCCAGAAGATTCCATGCGGGACCAGAAGATTCTGTTGAAGATTCTACACGAAGATAGAAGATCTCAGAATTCTCTCAAGAATTTCAAGTCTAGAAGATTCCCGAAGATTCAGTGAAGATTCTAGAAGATTTCCAAGATTCTATCAAGATCCCGAAGAATCTCCAGCCTCAAGCTTTCAAGATTCAAGAATCTACATTCAGAAGATTCCCTGGAAGACCATGTTTAGTGATTAAGTATTTTCAAAAAATGAGAAATTGTGAAATCCTAATTCATACCAACATGGAGGCACAATTGTGGAGCAAGAAAAGCTAAAAACCCTAGCCTTTTCCACTCCCAAGTTGGCGCAAAACATGCTTGCATTTTTGCAAGATTTTGTGAAAAAATGATGAAGCAATACACACCACAACGTTAACAGTATTAGTCCTTTCGTTAGGGACTTGTTTGTCTACTATTCTAGTTCATTAAGGACTATAATGTCTCTTTTTGTTAACGTTTCAAACGGTCATTGAACGGAGGGACTAACTTGTCCACGTTAGTGCAAATGTCAGGAACCACGAGTGGATTATGAATATCTCAGGGACCAATTTGTCCCGCGGTAAATCTCAGGGACCAAATTGGGGTTTTAGTCTTAAAATAAAAGTTTTAATTTGGTTGGACTAATTGTTTGTTAAGTGTGTTTTAGGATCTAATTTATTTGACAAAATAAAAAGACACATCTGACTACAATTAGACCAAAAAGTTGGCGCAAGACAAGGCTTGGAATACAAGTTATTCTAATTTTTGAAGACCAAGTCAAAACTTTTCTAATTAAGGAAAGTTTGGTTGGAAGACTCTATGATTTCCTAAAAATTTATTTATGGAAAATACATGGAATTAAATAGAGGATCATCTTTATAAAATATCTCTATTTAAATATTCATGCATAATATATATATATATATATACATATATATTTGAAATTATATATAAAATAGGGAAACAAAATCAAATCTCTATTTTACACAATATTAGTTAATATTTTCGAGATATATATATATATATGTGTGGGAAATCTAGAAAGATCTTGTATGGAGAATAAATGCAAATTATTAAATAAAAATAATTATCTAGAATTTATTCTAGAATATATTTTGCATTTAAGTAACAGAATATTTTTTATGGACACTTTAAAAAGATTCTGTGAGCCTCCTAAAGATTCTATTTGAATCTACAAGATTCCAGAAGATTCCATGCGGGACCAGAAGATTCTGTTGAAGATTCTACACGAAGATAGAAGATCTCAGAAGATTCTCTCAAGAATTTCAAGTCTAGAAGATTCCCGAAGATTCAGTGAAGATTCTAGAAGATTTCCGAAGATTCTATCAAGATCCCGAAGAATCTCCAGCCTCAAGCTTCAAGATTCAAGAATCTACATTCAGAAGATTCCCTGGAAGACCATGTTTAGTGATTAAGTATTTTCAAAAAAGAGAAATTGTGAAATCCTAATTCGTACCAACATGGAGGCACAATTGTGGAGCAAGAAAAGCTAAAAACCCTAGCCTTTTCCCTCCCAAGTTGGCGCAAAACATGCTTGCATTTTTGCAAGATTTTGTGAAAAAATGATGAAGCAATACACACCACAACGTTAACAGTATTAGTCCCTTCGTTAGGGACTTGTTTGTCTACTATTCTAGTTCATTAAGGACTATAATGTCTCTTTTTGTTAACGTTTCAAACGGTCATTGAACGGAGGGACTAACTTGTCCACGTTAGTGCAAATGTCAGGAACCACGAGTGGATTATGAATATCTCAGGGACCAATTTGTCCGCGCGGTAAATCTCAGGGACCAAATTGGGGTTTTAGTCTTAAAATAAAAGTTTTAATTTGGTTGGACTAATTGTTTGTTAAGTGTGTTTTAGGATCTAATTTATTTGACAAAATAAAAAGACACATCTTGACTACAATTAGACCAAAAAGTTGCAAAGACAAGGCTTGGAATACAAGTTATTCTAATTTTTGAAGACCAAGTCAAAACTTTTCTAATTAAGGAAAGTTTGGTTGGAAGACTCTATGATTTCCTAAAATTTATTTATGGAAAATACATGGAATTAAATAGAGGATCATCTTTATAAAATATCTCTATTTAAATATTCATGCATAATATATATATATATATACATACATATTTCGAAATTATATATAAAATAGGGAAACAAAATCAAATCTCTATTTTACACAATATTAGTTAATATTTTCGAGATATATATATATATATGTGTGGGAAATCTAGAAAGATCTTGTATGGAGAATTAAATGCAAATTATTAAATAAAATAATTATCTAGAATTTATTCTAGAATATATTTTGCATTTAAGTAACAGAATATTTTTATGGACACTTTAAAAAGATTCTATGAGCCTCCTAAAGATTCTATTTGAATCTACAAGATTCCCAGAAGATTCCATGCGGGACCAGAAGATTCTGTTGAAGATTCTACACGAAGATAGAAGATCTCAGAGATTCTCTCAAGAATTTCAAGTCTAGAAGATTCCCGAAGATTCAGTGAAGATTCTAGAAGATCCCGAAGAATCTCAAGCCTCAAGAATTCAAGATTCAAGAATCTACATTCAGAAGATTCCCTGGAAGACCATGTTTAGTGATTAAGTATTTTCAAAAAATGAGAAATTGTGAAATCCTAATTCGTACCAACATGGAGGCACAATTGTGGAGCAAGAAAAGCTAAAAACCTAGCCTTTTCCCACTCCCAAGTTGGCGCAAAACATGCTTGCATTTTTGCAAGATTTTGTGAAAAAATGATGAAGCAATACACACCACAACGTTAACAGTATTAGTCCCTTCGTTAGGGACTTGTTTGTCTACTATTCTAGTTCATTAAGGACTATAATGTCTCTTTTTGTTAACGTTTCAAACGGTCATTGAACGGAGGGACTAACTTGTCCACGTTAGTGCAAATGTCAGGAACCACGAGTGGATTATGAATATCTCAGGGACCAATTTGTCCCGCGCGGTAAATCTCAGGGACCAAATTGGGGTTTTAGTCTTAAAATAAAAGTTTTAATTTGGTTGGACTAATTGTTTGTTAAGTGTGTTTTAGGATCTAATTTATTTGACAAAATAAAAAGACACATCTTGACTACAATTAGACCAAAAAGTTGGCGCAAGACAAGGCTTGGAATACAAGTTATTCTAATTTTTGAAGACCAAGTCAAAACTTTTCTAATTAAGGAAAGTTTGGTTGGAAGACTCTATGATTTCCTAAAAATTTATTATGGAAAATACATGGAATTAAATAGAGGATCATCTTTATAAAATATCTCTATTTAAATATTCATGCATAATATATATATATATATATATACATATATTTTGAAATTATATATAAAATAGGGAAACAAAATCAAATCTCTATTTTACACAATATTAGTTAATATTTTCGAGATATATATATATATGTGTGGAAATCTAGAAAGATCTTGTATGGAGAATTAAATGCAAATTATTAAATAAAAATAATTATCTAGAATTTATTCTAGAATATATTTTGCATTTAAGTAACAGAATATTTTTATGGACACTTTAAAAAGATTCTGTGAGCCTCCTAAAGATTCTATTTGAATCTACAAGATTCCAGAAGATTCCATGCGGAACCAGAAGATTCTGTTGAAGATTCTACACGAAGATAGAAGATCTCAGAAGATTCTCTCAAGAATTTCAAGTCTAGAAGATTCCCGAAGATTCAGTGAAGATTCTAGAAGATTCCGAAGATTCTATCAAGATCCCGAAGAATCTCCAGCCTCAAGCTTCAAGATTCAAGAATCTACATTCAGAAGATTCCCTGGAAGACCATGTTTAGTGATTAAGTATTTTCAAAAAATAAGAAATTGTGAAATCCTAATTCATACCAACATGGAGGCACAATTGTGGAGCAAGAAAAGCTAAAAACCCTAGCCTTTTCCCACTCCCAAGTTGGCGCAAAACATGCTTGCATTTTTGCAAGATTTTGTAAAAAATGATGAAGCAATACACACCACAACGTTAACAGTATTAGTCCCTTCGTTAGGGACTTGTTTGTCTACTATTCTAGTTCATTAAGGACTATAATGTCTCTTTTTGTTAACGTTTCAAACGGTCATTGAACGGAGGGACTAACTTGTCCACGTTAGTGCAAATGTCAGGAACCACGAGTGGATTATGAATATCTCAGGGACCAATTTGTCCCGCGCGGTAAATCTCAGGGACCAAATTGGGTTTTAGTCTTAAAATAAAAGTTTTAATTTGGTTGGACTAATTGTTTGTTAAGTGTGTTTTAGGATCTAATTTATTTGACAAAATAAAAAGACACATCTTGACTACAATTAGACCAAAAAGTTGGCGCAAGACAAGGCTTGGAATACAAGTTATTCTAATTTTTGAAGACCAAGTCAAAACTTTTCTAATTAAGGAAAGTTTGGTTGGAAGACTCTATTTCCTAAAAATTTATTTATGGAAAATACATGGAATTAAATAGAGGATCATCTTTATAAAATATCTCTATTTAAATATTCATGCATAATATATATATATATATACATACATATATTTGAAATTATATATAAAATAGGGAAACAAAATCAAATCTCTATTTTACACAATATTAGTTAATATTTTCGAGATATATATATATGTGTGGGAAATCTAGAAAGATCTTGTATGGAGAACTAAATGCAAATTATTAAATAAAAATAATTATCTAGAATTTATTCTAGAATATATTTTGCATTTAAGTAACAGAATATTTTTATGCACACTTTAAAAAGATTCTTGAGCCTCCTAAAGATTCTATTTGAATCTACAAGATTCCCAGAAGATTCCATGCGGACCAGAAGATTCTGTTGAAGATTCTACACGAAGATAGAAGATCTCAGAAGATTCTCTCAAGAATTTCAAGTCTAGAAGATTCCCGAAGATTCAGTGAAGATTCTATCAAGATCCGAAGAATGAAGCTCAAGATTCAAGAATTCATTCAGAAGATTCCCTGGAAGACCATGTTTAGTGATTAAGTATTTTCAAAAAATGAGAAATTGTGAAATCCTAATTCATACCAACATGGAGGCACAATTGTGGAGCAAGAAAAGCTAAAAACCCTAGCCTTTTCCCTCCCAAGTTGGCGCAAAACATGCTTGCATTTTTGCAAGATTTTGTGTAAAAAATGATGAAGCAATACACACCAAACGTTAACAGTATTAGTCCCTTCGTTAGGGACTTGTTTGTCTACTATTCTAGTTCATTAAGGACTATAATGTCTCTTTTTGTTAACGTTTCAAACGGTCATTGAACGGAGGGACTAACTTGTCCACGTTAGTGCAAATGTCAGGAACCACGAGTGGATTATGAATATCTCAGGGACCAATTTGTCCCGCGCGGTAAATCTCAGGGACCAAATTGGGGTTTTAGTCTTAAAATAAAAGTTTTAATTTGGTTGGACTAATTGTTTTGTTAAGTGTGTTTTAGGATCTAATTTATTTGACAAAATAAAAGACACATCTTGACTACAATTAGACCAAAAAGTTGGCGCAAGACAAGGCTTGGAATACAAGTTATTCTAATTTTTGAAGACCAAGTCAAAACTTTTCTAATTAAGGAAAGTTTGGTTGGAAGACTCTATGATTCCTAAAAATTTATTTATGGAAAATACATGGAATTAAATAGAGGATCATCTTTATAAAATATCTCTATTTAAATATTCATGCATAATATATATATATATATATATATATACATATTTTCGAAATTATATATAAAATAGGGAAAAAAAATCAAATCTCTATTTTACACAATATTAGTTAATATTTTCGAGATATATATATATGTGTGGGAAATCTAGAAAGATCTTGTATGGAGAATTAAATGCAAATTATTAAATAAAATAATTATCTAGAATTTATTCTAGAATATATTTGCATTTAAGTAACAGAATATTTTTATGGACACTTTGAAAAGAATCTTTTAGCCTCCTAAAGATTCTATTTGAATCTACAAGATTCCCAGAAGATTCCATGCGGGACCAGAAGATTCCGTTGAAGATTCTACACGAAGATAGAAATCTCAATAGATTCTCTCAAGAATTTCAAGTCTACAAGATTCCCGAAGATTCAGTGAAGATTCTAGAACATTTTCGAAGATTCTATCAAGATCCCGAAGAATCTCAAGATTCCAGAAGAATCTCAAGCCTCAAGCTTCAAGATTCAAGAATCTACATTCAGAAGATTCCCTGAAGACCATGTTTAGTGATTAAGTATTTTCAAAAAATGAGAAATTGTGAAATCCTAATTCAACCAACATGGAGGCACAATTGTGGAGCAAGAAAAGCTAAAAACCCTAGCCTTTTCCCACTCCCAAGTTGGCGCAAAACATGCTTGCATTTTTGCAAGATTTTGTGAAAAAATGATGAAGCAATACACACCACAACGTTAACAGTATTAGTCCCTTCGTTAGGGACTTGTTTGTCTACTATTCTAGTCATTAAGGACTATAATGTCTCTTTTTGTTAACGTTTCAAACGGTCATTGAACGGGGACTAACTTGTCCACGTTAGTGCAAATGTCAGGAACCACGAGTGATTATGAATATCTCAGGGACCAATTTGTCCCGCGCGGTAAATCTCAGGGACCAAATTGGGGTTTTATTTAAAATAAAAGTTTTAATTTGGTTGACTAATTGTTTGTTAAGTGTGTTTTTAGGATCTAATTTATTTGACAAAATAAAAGACACATCTTGACTACAATTAGACCAAAAAGTTGGCGCAAGACAAGGCTTGGAATACAAGTTATTCTAATTTTTGAAGACCAAGTCAAAGCTTTTCTAATTAAGGAAAGTTTGGTTGGAAGACTCTATGATTTCCTAAAAATTTATTTATGGAAAATACATGGAATTAAATAGAGGATCATCTTTATAAAATATCTCTATTTAAATATTCATGCATAATATATATATAATATATACATATATTTCGAAATTATATATAAAATAGGGAAACAAAATCAAATCTCTATTTTACACAATATTAGTTAATATTTTCGAGATATATATATATATGTGTGGGAAATCTAGAAAGATCTTGTATGGAGAACTAAATGCAAATTATTAAATAAAAATAATTATCTAGAATTTATTAGAATATATTTTGCATTTAAGTAACAGAAATATTTTATGGACACTTTAAAAATATTCTGTGAGCCTCCTAAAGATTCTATTTGAATCTACAACATTCCCAGAAGATTCCATGCGGAACCAGAAGATTCTGTTGAAGATTCTACACGAAAGATAGAAGATCTCAGAAGATTCTCTCAAGAATTTCAAGTCTAGAAGATTCCCGAAGATTCAGTGA
>RYYW01000406.1:37557-50409 GCA_013621005.1 Aeschynomene evenia | reverse complement strand
GTTGACCAAAGTAGCTCAATACACTCAATTAGGACCAAAATAGCCATTACAGTTATCTACATCCTAGTGACTAAAAGGAGCCATTGACCAAAGTAAGACCAAATGAAGCTCAATACACTCAATTAGGACAAAAATAGGCTCATTACATCATCCTTTGGTTATCTACAACATCCTAGTGACTAAAATGGAGCCATTGACCAAAGTAAGACCAAATGAAGCTCAATACACTCAATTTAGGAAAAATAGGCTCATCATCATCCTTTGGTTATCTACAACATCCTAGTGACTAAAATGGAGCCATTGACCAAAGTAAGACCAAATGAAGCTCAATACACTCAATTAGGACCAAAATAGGCTCATTACATCATCCTTTGGTTATCTACAACATCCTAGTGACTAAAATGGAGCCATTGACCAAAAGTAAGACCAAAATGAAGCTCAATACACTCAATTAGGACCAAAATAGGCTCATTACATCATCCTTTGGTTATCTACAACATCCTAGTGACTAAAATGGAGCCATTGACCAAAGTAAGACCAAATGAAGCTCAATACACTCAATTAGGACCAAAATAGGCTCATTACATCATCCTTTGGTTATCTACAACATCCTAGTGACTAAAATGGAGCCATTGACCAAAGTAAGACCAAATGAAGCTCAATACACTCAATTAGGACCAAAAATAGGCTCATTACATCATCCTTTGGTTATCTACAAACATCCTAGTGACTAAAATGGAGCCATTGACCAAAGTAAGACCAAATGAAGCTCAATACACTCAATTAGGACAAAAATAGGCTCATTACATCATCCTTTGGTTATCTAAACATCCTAGTGACTAAAATGGAGCCATTGACCAAAGTAAGACCAAATGAAGCTCAATACACTCAATTAGGACCAAAATAGGCTCATTACATCATCCTTTGGTTATCTACAACATCCTAGTGACTAAAATGGAGCCATTGACCAAAGTAAGACAAATAAGCTCAATACACTCAATTAGGACCAAAATAGGCTCATTACATCATCCTTTGGTTATCTAAACTCCTAGTGACTAAAATGGAGCCATTGACCAAAGTAAGACCAAATGAAGCTCAATACACTCAATTAGGACCAAAATAGGCTCATTACATCATCCTTTGGTTATCTACAACATCCTAGTGACTAAAATGGAGCCATTGACCAAAGTAGACCAAATGAAGCTCAATACACTCAATTAGGACCAAAATAGGCTCATTACATCATCCTTTGGTTATCTACAACATCCCTAGTGACTAAAAATGGAGCCATTGACCAAAGTAAGACCAAATGAAGCTCAATACACTCAATTAGGACCAAAATAGGCTCATTACATCCTCCTTGGTTATCTAAACCTTCCTAGTGACTAAAATGGAGCCATCTACAACCTCCTAGTGACTAAAATGGAGCCATTGACCAAAGTAAGACCAAATGAAGCTCAATACACTCAATTAGGACCAAAATAGGCTCATTACATCATCCTTTGGTTATCTACAACATCCTAGTGACTAAAATGGAGCCATTGACCAAAGTAAGACCAAATGAAGCTCAATACATAGGACCAAATAGGCTCATTACATCATCCTTTGGTTATCTACAACATCCTAGTGACTAAATGGAGCCATTGACCAAAGTAAGACCAAATGAAGCTCAATACACTCAATTGTAGGCTCATTACATCATCCTTTGGTTATCTACAACATCCTAGTGACTAAAATGGAGCCATTGTCCAAAGTAAGACCAAATGAAGCTCAATACACTCAATTTTAGGACCAAAATAGGCTCATTACATCATCCTTTGGTTATCTAAACATCCTAGTGACTAAAATGGAGCCATTGACCAAAGTAAGACCAAATGAAGCTCAATACACTCAATTAGGACCAAAATAGGCTCATTACATCATCTTTTGGTTATCTACAACATCCTAGTGACTAAAATGGAGCCATTGACCAAAGTAAGACCAAATGAAGCTCAATACACTCAATTAGGACCAAAATAGGCTCATTACATCATCCTTTGGTTATCTACAACATCCTAGTGACTAAAATGGAGCCATTGTCCAAAGTAAGACCAAATGAAGCTCAATACACTCAATTAGGACAAAATAGGCTCATTACATCATCCTTTGGTTATCTAAAACATCCTAGTGACTAAAATGGAGCATTGACCAAAAGTAAGACCAAATGAAGCTCAATACACTCAATTAGGACCAAAATAGGCTCATTACATCATCCTTTGGTTATCTACAACATCCTAGTGACTAAAATGGAGCCATTGACCAAAGTAAGACCAAATGAAGCTCAATACACTCAATTAGGACCAAAATAGGCTCATTACATCATCCTTTGGTTATCTACAACATCCTAGTGACTAAAATGGAGCCATTGACCAAAGTAAGACCAAATGAAGCTCAATACACTCAATTAGGACCAAAATAGGCTCATTACATCATCCTTTGGTTATCTAAACATCCTAGTGACTAAAATGGAGCATTGACCAAAGTAAGACCAAATGAAGCTCAATACACTCAATTAGTAGGCTCATTACATCATCCTTTGGTTATCTACAACATCCTAGTGACTAAAATGGAGCCATTGACCAAAGTAAGACCAAATGAAGCTCAATACACTCAATTAGGACCAAAATAGGCTCATTACATCATCCTTTGGTTATCTAAAACATCCTAGTGACTAAAATGGAGCCATTGACCAAAGTAAGACCAAATGAAGCTCAATACACTCAAATTAGGACCAAAATAGGCTCATTACATCATCCTTTGGTTATCTAAACAGTGACTAAAATGGAGCCATTGACCAAAGTAAGACCAAATGAAGCTCAATACACTCAATTAGGACCAAAATAGGCTCATTACATCATCCTTTGGTTATCTACAACATCCTAGTGACTAAAATGGAGCCATTGACCAAAGTAAGACCAAATGAAGCTCAATACACTCAATTAGGACCAAAATAGGCTCATTACATCATCCTTTGGTTATCTACATCCTAGTGACTAAAATGGAGCCATTGACCAAAGTAAGACCAAATGAAGCTCAATACACTCAATTAGGACCAAAATAGGCTCATTACATCCTTTGGTTATCTACAACATCCTAGTGACTAAAATGGAGCCATTGACCAAAGTAAGACCAAATGAAGCTCAATACACTCAATTAGGACCAAAATAGGCTCATTACATCATCCTTTGGTTATCTACAACATCCTAGTGACTAAAATGGAGCCATTGTCCAAAGTAAGACCAAATGAAGCTCAATACACTCAATTAGGACCAAATAGGCTCATTACATCATCCTTTGGTTATCTAAACTTCCTAGTGACTAAAATGGAGCCATTGACCAAAGTAAGACCAAATGAAGCTCAATACACTCAATTAGGACCAAAATAGGCTCATTACATCATCCTTTGGTTATCTACAACATCCTAGTGACTAAAATGGAGCCATTGACCAAAGTAAGACCAAATGAAGCTCAATACACTCAATTAGGACCAAAATAGGCTCATTACATCATCTTTTGGTTATCTAAACATCCTAGTGACTAAAATGGAGCCATTGACCAAAGTAAGACCAAATGAAGCTCAATACACTCAATTAGGACCAAAATAGGCTCATTACATCATCCTTTGGTTATCTACAACATCCTAGTGACTAAAATGGAGCCATTGACCAAAGTAAGACCAAATGAAGCTCAATACACTCAATAGGACAAAATAGGCTCATTACATCATCCTTTGGTTATCTACAACATCCTAGTGACTAAAATGGAGCCATAAAGTAAGACCAAATGAAGCTCAATACACACTTAGGCTCATTACATCATCCTTTGTTATCTAAACCTTCCTAGTGACTAAAATGGAGCCATTGACCAAAGTAAGACCAAATGAAGCTCAATACACTCAATTAGGACCAAAATAGGCTCATTACATCATCCTTTGGTTATCTAAAACATCCTAGTGACTAAAATGGAGCCATTGACCAAAGTAAGACCAAATGAAGCTCAATACACTCAATTAGGACCAAAAAGGCTCATTACATCATCCTTTGGTTATCTACAACTCCTAGTGACTAAAATGGAGCCATTGACCAAAGTAAGACCAAATGAAGCTCAATACACTCAATTAGGACCAAAATAGGCTCATTACATCATCCTTTGGTTATCTACAACATCCTAGTGACTAAAATGGAGCCATTGACAAAGTAAGACCAAATGAAGCTCAATACACTCAATTAGGACCAAAATAGGCTCATTACATCATCCTTTGGTTATCTACAACATCCTAGTGACTAAAATGGAGCCATTGACCAAAGTAAGACCAAATGAAGCTCAATACACTCAATTAGGACAAAATAGGCTCATTACATCATCCTTTGGTTATCTACAACATCCTAGTGACTAAAATGGAGCCATAAAGTAAGACCAAATGAAGCTCAATACACTCAATTAGGACCCAAAATAGGCTCATTACATCATCCTTTGGTTATCTAAACCTTCCTAGTGACTAAAATGGAGCCATTGACCAAAGTAAGACCAAATGAAGCTCAATACACTCAATTAGGACCAAAATAGGCTCATTACATCATCTTTTCGTTATCTACAACATCCTAGTGACTAAAATGGAGCCATTGACCAAAGTAAGACCAAATGAAGCTCAATACACTCAATTAGGACCAAAATAGGCTCATTACATCATCCTTTGGTTATCTACAACATCCTAGTGACTAAAATGGAGCCATTGTCCAAAGTAAGACCAAATGAAGCTCAATACACTCAATTAGGACCAAAATAGGCTCATTACATCATCCTTTGGTTATCTAAAACATCCTAGTGACTAAAATGGAGCCATTGACCAAAGTAAGACCAAATGAAGCTCAATACACTCAATTAGGACCAAAATAGGCTCATTACATCATCCTTTGGTTATCTACAACATCCTAGTGACTAAAATGGAGCCATTGACCAAAGTAAGACCAAATGAAGCTCAATACACTCAATTAGGACCAAAATAGGCTCATTACATCATCCTTTGGTTATCTACAACATCCTAGTGACTAAAATGGAGCCATTGTCCAAAGTAAGACCAAATGAAGCTCAATACACTCAATTAGGACCAAAATAGGCTCATTACATCATCCTTTGGTTATCTACAACATCCTAGTGACTAAAATGGAGCCATTGACCAAAGTAAGACCAAATGAAGCTCAATACACTCATTTAGGACAAAAATAGGCTCATTACATCATCCTTTGGTTATCTACAACATCCTAGTGACTAAAATGGAGCCATTGACCAAAGTAAGACCAAATGAAGCTCAATACACTCAATTAGGACCAAAATAGGCTCATTACATCATCCTTTGGTTATCTAAACATCCTAGTGACTAAAATGGAGCCATTGACCAAAGTAAACCAAATGAAGCTCAATACACTCAATTAGGACCAAAATAGGCTCATTACATCATCCTTTGGTTATCTACAACATCCTAGTGACTAAAATGGAGCCATTGACCAAAGTAAGACCAAATGAAGCTCAATACACTCAATTAGGACCAAAATAGGCTCATTACATCATCCTTTGGTTATCTACAACATCCTAGTGACTAAAATGGAGCCATTGACCAAAGTAAGACCAAATGAAGCTCAATACACTCAATTAGGACCAAAATAGGCTCATTACATCATCCTTTGGTTATCTACAACATCCTAGTGACTAAAATGGAGCCATTGACCAAAGTAAGACCAAATGAAGCTCAATACACTCAATTAGGACAAAAAATAGGCTCATTACATCATCCTTTGGTTATCTACAACATCCTAGTGACTAAAATGGAGCCATTGACCAAAGTAAGACCAAATGAAGCTCAATACACTCAATTAGGACCAAAATAGGCTCATTACATCCTTTGGTTATCTAAGTGACTACCCAAAGTAAGACCAAATGAGTGGACTAGGGGTGACTAAAATGGAGCCATTGACCAAAGTAAGACCAAATGAAGCTCAATACACTCAATTAGGACCAAAATAGGCTCATTACATCATCCTTTGGTTATCTACAACATCCTAGTGACTAAAATGGAGCCATTGACCAAAGTAAGACCAAATGAAGCTCAATACACTCAATTAGGACCAAAATAGGCTCATTACATCATCCTTTGGTTATCTACAACATCCTAGTGACTAAAATGGAGCCATTGACCAAAGTAAGACCAAATGAAGCTCAATACACTCAATTAGGACCAAAATAGGCTCATTACATCATCCTTTGGTTATCTAAACATCCTAGTGACTAAAATGGAGCCATTGACCAAAGTAAGACCAAATGAAGCTCAATACACTCAATTAGGACCAAAATAGGCTCATTACATCATCCTTTGGTTATCTACAACATCCTAGTGACTAAAATGGAGCCATTGACCAAAGTAAGACCAAATGAAGCTCAATACACTCAATTAGGACCAAAATAGGCTCATTACATCATCCTTTGGTTATCTACAACATCCTAGTGACTAAAATGGAGCCATTGACCAAAGTAAGACCAAATGAAGCTCAATACACTCAATTAGGATTAGGCTCATTACATCATCCTTTGGTTATCTAAACATCCTAGTGACTAAAATGGAGCCATTGACCAAAGTAAGACCAAATGAAGCTCAATACACTCAATTAGGACCAAAATAGGCTCATTACATCATCTTTTGGTTATCTACATCCTAGTGACTAAAATGGAGCCATTGACCAAAGTAAGACCAAATGAAGCTCAATACACTCAATTAGGACCAAAATAGGCTCATTACATCATCCTTTGGTTATCTACAACATCCTAGTGACTAAAATGGAGCCATTCAAAGTAAGACCAAATGAAGCTCAATACACTCAATTAGGACCAAAATAGGCTCATTACATCATCCTTTGGTTATCTATTCCTAGTGACTAAAATGGAGCCATTGACCAAAGTAAGACCAAATGAAGCTCAATACACTCAATTAGGACAAATAGGCTCATTACATCATCCTTTGGTTATCTACAACATCCTAGTGACTAAAATGGAGCCATTGACCAAAGTAAGACCAAATGAAGCTCAATACACTCAATTAGGACCAAAATAGGCTCATTACATCATCTTTGGTTATCTACAACATCCTAGTGACTAAAATGGAGCCATTGACCAAAGTAAGACCAAATGAAGCTCAATACACTCAATTAGGACCAAAATAGGCTCATTACATCATCCTTTGGTTATCTACAACATCCTAGTGACTAAAATGGAGCCATTGACCAAAGTAAGACCAAATGAAGCTCAATACACTCAATTAGGACCAAAATAGGCTCATTACATCATCCTTTGGTTATCTACAACATCCTAGTGACTAAAATGGAGCCATTGACCAAAGTAAGACCAAATGAAGCTCAATACACTAATTAGGACCAAAATAGGCTCATTACATCATCCTTGGTTATCTACAACATCTAGTGACTAAAATGGAGCCATTGACCAAAGTAAGACCAAATGAAGCTCAATACACTCAATTAGGACAAAATAGGCTCATTACATCATCATCTAAACATCCTAGTGACTAAAATGGAGCCATTGTCCAAAGTAAGACCAAATGAAGCTCAATACACTCAATTAGACCAAAATAGGCTCATTCATCATCCTTTGGTTATCTAAAACATCCTAGTGACTAAAATGGAGCCATTGACCAAAGTAAGACCAAATGAAGCTCAATACACTCAATTAGGACCAAAATAGGCTCATTACATCATCCTTTGGTTATCTACAACATCCTAGTGACTAAAATGGAGCCATTGACAAAGTAAGACCAAATGAAGCTCAATACACTCAATTAGGACCTCATTACATGAAGCTCAATACACTCAATTAGGACTAGGCTCATTACATCATCCTTTGGTTATCTACAACATCCTAGTGACTAAAATGGAGCCATTGACCAAAGTAAGACCAAATGAAGCTCAATACACTCAATTAGGACAAATAGGCTCATTACATCATCCTTTGGTTATCTACAACATCCTAGTGACTAAAATGGAGCCATTGATAAGACCAAATGAAGCTCAATACACTCAATTAGGACCAAAATAGGCTCATTACATCATCCTTTGGTTATCTACAACATCCTAGTGACTAAAATGGAGCCATTGACCAAAGTAAGACCAAATGAAGCTCAATACACTCAATTAGGACAAAATAGGCTCATTACATCATCCTTTGGTTATCTACAACATCCTAGTGACTAAAATGGAGCCATTGACCAAAGTAAGACCAAATGAAGCTCAATACACTCAATTAGGACCAAATAGGCTATTACATCATCCTTTGGTTATCTACAAATCCTAGTGACTAAAATGGAGCCATTAAAGTAAGACAAATGAAGCTCAATACACTCAATTAGGACCAAAATAGGCTCATTACATCATCCTTTGGTTATCTAAACCTTCCTAGTGACTAAAATGGAGCCATTGACCAAAGTAAGACCAAATGAAGCTCAATACACTCATTTAGGACAAAAATAGGCTCATTACATCATCCTTTGGTTATCTACAACATCCTAGTGACTAAAATGGAGCCATTGACCAAAGTAAGACCAAATGAAGCTCAAATACACTCAATTAGGACAAAAATAGGCTCATTACATCATCCTTTGGTTATCTACAACATCCTAGTGACTAAAATGGAGCCATTGACCAAAGTAAGACCAAATGAAGCTCAATACACTCAATTAGGACCAAAATAGGCTCATTACATCATCCTTTGGTTATCTACAACATCCTAGTGACTAAAATGGAGCCATTGACCAAAGTAAGACCAAATGAAGCTCAATACACTCAATTAGGACCAAATAGGACTATTACATCATCCTTTGGTTATCTAAACTCCTAGTGACTAAAATGGAGCCATTGACCAAAGTAAGACCAAATGAAGCTCAATACACTCAATTAGGACCAAAAATAGGCTCATTACATCATCCTTTGGTTATCTACAACATCCTAGTGACTAAAATGGAGCCATTGACCAAAGTAAGACCAAATGAAGCTCAATACACTCAATTAGGACAAAATAGGCTCATTACATCATCTTTTTGGTTATCTACAACATCCTAGTGACTAAAATGGAGCCATTGACCAAAGTAAGACCAAATGAAGCTCAATACACTCAATTAGGACCAAAATAGGCTCATTACATCATCCTTTGGTTATCTACAACATCCTAGTGACTAAAATGGAGCCATTGACCAAAGTAAGACCAAATGAAGCTCAATACACTCAATTAGGACCAAAATAGGCTCATTACATCATCCTTTGGTTATCTACAACATCCTAGTGACTAAAATGGAGCCATTGACCAAAGTAAGACCAAATGAAGCTCAATACACTCAATTAGGACCAAAATAGGCTCATTACATCATCCTTTGGTTATCTACAACATCCTAGTGACTAAAATGGAGCCATTGACCAAAGTAAGACCAAATGAAGCTCAATACACTCAATTAGGACCAAATAGGCTCATTACATCATCCTTTGGTTATCTACAACATCCTAGTGACTAAAATGGAGCCATTGACCAAAGTAAGACCAAATGAAGCTCAATACACTCAATTAGGACAAAATAGGCTCATTACATCATCCTTTGGTTATCTATTCCTAGTGACTAAAATGGAGCCATTGACCAAAGTAAGACCAAATGAAGCTCAATACACTCATTAGGACAAAAATAGGCTCATTACATCATCCTTTGGTTATCTACAACATCCTAGTGACTAAAATGCCATTGACCAAAGTAAGACCAAATGAAGCTCAATACACTCAATTAGGACCAAAATAGGCTCATTACATCATCCTTTGGTTATCTACAACATCCTAGTGACTAAAATGGAGCCATTGACCAAAGTAAGACCAAATGAAGCTCAATACACTCAATTAGGACCAAAATAGGCTCATTACATCATCCTTTGGTTATCTACAACATCCTAGTGACTAAAATGGAGCCATTGACCAAAGTAAGACCAAATGAAGCTCAATACACTCAATTAGGACCAAAATAGGCTCATTACATCATCCTTTGGTTATCTACAACATCCTAGTGACTAAAATGGAGCCATTGACCAAAGTAAGACCAAATGAAGCTCAATACACTCAATTAGGACCAAATAGGCTCATTACATCCTTTGGTTATCTAAACATCCTAGTGACTAAAATGGAGCCATTGACCAAAGTAAGACCAAATGAAGCTCAATACACTCAATTAGGACAAAATAGGCTCATTACATCATCCTTTGGTTATCTACAACATCCTAGTGACTAAAATGGAGCCATTGACCAAAGTAAGACCAAATGAAGCTCAATACACTCATTTAGGACAAAAATAGGCTCATTACATCATCCTTTGGTTATCTACAACATCCTAGTGACTAAAATGGAGCCATTGACCAAAGTAAGACCAAATGAAGCTCAATACACTCAATTAGGACCAAAATAGGCTCATTACATCATCCTTTGGTTATCTACAACATCCTAGTGACTAAAATGGAGCCATTGACCAAAGTAAGACCAAATGAAGCTCAATACACTCAATTAGGACCAAAATAGGCTCATTACATCATCCTTTGGTTATCTACAACATCCTAGTGACTAAAATGGAGCCATTGACCAAAGTAAGACCAAATGAAGCTCAATACACTCAATTAGGACAAAATAGGCTCATTACATCATCCTTTGGTTATCTACAACATCCTAGTGACTAAATGGAGCATTGACCAAAGTAAGACCAAATGAAGCTCAATACACTCAATTAGGACCAAAATAGGCATACATCATCCTTTGGTTATCTACAACATCCTAGTGACTAAAATGGAGCCATTGTAAGACAAATGAAGCTCAATACACTCAATTAGTTAGGCTCATTACATCATCCTTTGGTTATCTAAACCTCCTAGTGACTAAAATGGAGCCATTGACCAAAGTAAGACCAAATGAAGCTCAATACACTCAATTAGGACAAAAATAGGCTCATTACATCATCCTTTGGTTATCTACAACATCCTAGTGACTAAAATGGAGCCATTGACCAAAGTAAGACCAAATGAAGCTCAATACACTCAATTAGGACAAAAATAGGCTCATTACATCATCCTTTGGTTATCTACAACATCCTAGTGACTAAAATGGAGCCATTGACCAAAGTAAGACCAAATGAAGCTCAATACACTCAATTAGGACCAAAATAGGCTCATTACATCATCCTTTGGTTATCTACAACATCCTAGTGACTAAAATGGAGCCATTGACCAAAGTAAGACCAAATGAAGCTCAATACACAATTAGGACCAAAATAGGCTCATTACATCATCCTTTGGTTATCTACAACATCCTAGTGACTAAAATGGAGCCATTGACCAAAGTAAGACCAAATGAAGCTCAATACACTCAATTAGGACCAAAATAGGCTCATTACATCATCCTTTGGTTATCTACAACATCCTAGTGACTAAAATGGAGCCATTGACCAAAGTAAGACCAAATGAAGCTCAATACACTCAATTAGGACAAAAATAGGCTCATTACATCATCTTTTTGGTTATCTACAACATCCTAGTGACTAAAATGGAGCCATTGACCAAAGTAAGACCAAATGAAGCTCAATACACTCAATTAGGACCAAAATAGGCTCATTACATCATCCTTTGGTTATCTACAACATCCTAGTGACTAAAATGGAGCCATTGACCAAAGTAAGACCAAATGAAGCTCAATACACTCAATTAGGACCAAAAGGCTCATTACATCATCCTTTGGTTATCTACAACATCCTAGTGACTAAAATGGAGCCATTGACCAAAGTAAGACCAAATGAAGCTCAATACACTCAATTAGGACAAAATAGGCTCATTACATCATCCTTTGGTTATCTACAACATCCTAGTGACTAAAATGGAGCCATTGACCAAAGTAAGACCAAATGAAGCTCAATACACTCAATTAGGACCAAAATAGGCTCATTACATCATCCTTTGGTTATCTAAACATCCTAGTGACTAAAATGGAGCCATTGACCAAAGTAAGACCAAATGAAGCTCAATACACTCAATTAGGACCAAAATAGGCTTTACATCATCCTTTGGTTATCTACAACATCCTAGTGACTAAAATGGAGCCATTGACCAAAGTAAGACCAAATGAAGCTCAATACACTCATTTAGGACAAAAATAGGCTCATTACATCATCTTTGGTTATCTACTCCTAGTGACTAAAATGGAGCCATTGACCAAAGTAAGACCAAATGAAGCTCAATACACTCAATTAGGACCAAAATAGGCTCATTACATCATCCTTTGGTTATCTACAACATCCTAGTGACTAAAATGGAGCCATTGACCAAAGTAAGACCAAATGAAGCTCAATACACTCAATTAGGACCTCATTACATCATCCTTTGGTTATCTAGTGACTAAAATGGAGCCATTGACCAAAGTAAGACCAAATGAAGCTCAATACACTCAATTAGGACAAAATAGGCTCATTACATCATCCTTTGGTTATCTACAACATCCTAGTGACTAAAATGGAGCCATTGACCAAAGTAAGACCAAATGAAGCTCAATACACTCAATTAGGACAAAATAGGCTTTACATCATCCTTTGGTTATCTACATCCTAGTGACTAAAATGGAGCCATTGACCAAAGTAAGACCAAATGAAGCTCAATACACTCAATTAGGACCAAAATAGGCTCATTACATCATCCTTTGGTTATCTACAACATCCTAGTGACTAAAATGGAGCCATTGAAAAGTAAGACCA
>RYYW01000406.1:19918-31692 GCA_013621005.1 Aeschynomene evenia | reverse complement strand
CATCCAAGTCAATTACTTGAGAGGGATGCATGGGAGTGCTCATGGGTTTGGCCTTATCCATCAGAAACTTCCTCAGAAGTTCCTTGGTATACTTCTCTTGATGAATGACTGTCCCTTCCGACTCTTGCTTGATTTGCAATCCTAGGAAGAATTTTAATTCTCCCATCATGCTCATCTCGAATTCACCTTGCATAAGCTTGGAGAATTCTTTGCAAAGGCATTCATTGGTTGCGCCAAATATTATGTCATCAACATAAATCTGGACAATCAAGAAGCCAGAGTCTTCTGAGAGCGTAAAAAGAGTTGTGTCCACTTTCCCTCTTGAGAATCCGTTTTTAAGCAAGAAAGAGCTCAATCTATCGTACCAAGCTCTTGGAGCTTGTTTCAAACCATAGAGAGCCTTTGTAAGCTTGAATACATGATTCGGGAATGCATCATTCACAAAACCAGGAGGTTGTTTTTACATAAACTTCCTCAGAAAGGTATCCATTCAAGAAGGCGGACTTAACGTCCATCTGATAGAGTTTGAAACCTTTATGTGCAGCAAAAGCTAGCAACATTCTGATAGCTTCCAATCTTGCGACTGGGGCAAAAGTTTCATCATAATCTATCCCTTCTTGTTGGTTGTACCCTTGAGCAACCAATCTTGCCTTGTTTCTCACGACTTGACCGTTTTCATCAAGTTTGTTTCGAAACACCCATTTAGTCCCAATGACACTCTTGCCTTTGGGTTTCTGAGTCAGTTTCCAAACTTGATTTCTCTCAAATTGGTCAAGTTCATCCTGCATGGCATTTACCCAGCTAGGATCATCTAACGCCTCTTCTATGGAATCTGGTTCAAGTTCAGAGACCATAGCAAGATTTGTATAGTTCCTTCTGGTTCTCACGCCACTTTCTGGATTGCCCAAGACTTCATTCTGAGAGATGTTCTTCAAGTCTCTTGAACCTCTGATCCCTTTAGGAGTAGGGTTCTGAGAACGAGACACAGAAGGTTCTCTTTCTGAGTCATCAGAAGCTTGTCCTTCTGAGAATCTAGGTTCCATTGTATTTGGAAAAGTAGATTCTCTAGGTTCTGGAGCTTTGATGATGTTACTAGATTTTTCTTTAGATGAAGATGATTGTTCCATGGGTTGGAAGTCAGTCTCATCATCTATAAGAATTTTCCTTTTGGCTTTCTCAGAAGAGATGTTGAGTTTCTCAAATTCATCTTCTAAGTCAGCACCTTTCTGAGACAGGTCCTTACTAAGTTCTTTGAACTTAATATGGATTGTCTCTTCAACACATTTACTCCTTTTGTTTATACTCTGTAAGCTTTAGAGGCTGAGAGGAGTATCCATCATCGGACTTAGGATCAAACTTGGAGAGTTTGTCCTTTGTGTTGAGAATAAAACAAGAAGAACCAAATATATGGAAATAAGAAATGTTTGGTATTTTATTCTTCCATAGCTCGTAAGGTGTCTTTTTCAGAATTGGTCTTAGAAAGACTCGATTCTGAAATGTAGCATGAAGTATTTACTGCTTCAGCCCAGAAACCTTTTGAAAGTCCACTTTCTAAGAGCATTGTTCTTGCCATCTCTTGAAGGCTTCGGTTCTTTCTCTCAGCTACTCCATTTTGTTGAGGAGTTCTGGGAGAAGAGAACTCGTGAGCAATGCCCAGATTTTCACAAAGCTTTTCAAAAGCATGATTCTCAAATTCACCACCATGATCTGATCTAATGGTATGAATGTGCGAATCCTTTTCTGTTGAAACTCTTTTCGCAAATGCTTTGAACTTCTCAAAAGTTTCTTCCTTAGAAGCTAGAAAGAAAACCCAAGTGAATCTGGAGTAATCATCCACTATGACAAGACCATAGCGTTTTCCAGAAAGGGAAGCTGTTCTGGTTGGTCCGAAGAGATCCATGTGGAGCAGTTCCAGTGGTTTCTGAGTAGAAATACCACTTTTACTGGGAAAGGAAGCCTTGGTCTGTTTCCCTTTTTCACAGAAGTCGCAGGTTGCATCCTTCTGATACTTAATTCTGGGAAGGCCCTTTACAAGTTCTTTGAGAGAGTTCAGAAAGAAGTCTCATATGGGCATGACCAAGTTTCTTATGCCATAGCCATTTGTCTTCTTGGACAGAGACAAGGCATTCCACATTTTGATCCTTTAGATCATCCAGATGGATAACATAGATGTTACCCCAACACGTTTCCTTCCAGAACGATCTTGTCAGTTGTGAGATTAATCACATGACAATACTTGGCATAAAACTCAACCTTAAGCCTTTGTCAAAAATTGACTAATGCTTAATAGATTGTGAGTTAAGCCATCGACCAAGAAGTACATCGAGATTTGGTGAGAGGAGTCCTTACCAACATCTCCGATTGCAGTGACTCCCCTTTAGCGCCATCACCGAATCGCACTGTTCCGCCTTTCTTGGGCTGGAGACTTCTGAACCAGTGCTTGCTTCCAGTCATGTGCCTTGAGCAGCCACTGTCAAGGTACCACTGCTCATCGTGGTGGTGAAGCAGCGCTTGATGATGCACCTGCAGTCACAAATTAACAGATTTAGGTACCCATTCTTTGTTGGGTCCTTGCTTGTTAGCTTTCTTGGACTTTTGCCTTCTTTCTTAGAGGGGTCATGGTTTGAGAGTCAGAGACTTTTGTTTGTCCTTTTTCAGAAGCACTTGCTTTCTGAGAAGTTTTTCCCTTCTGAGAGGGGTCACTCTTCTTAGAAAGTTTAGCCTTCTGAGTTTTCTTTTGAGCCTTCTGAGGCTTAGAGATTTTTCCTTTTTCCAACATAGGACATTTTTCAGAACCATGGCCACTCTTAAAACATGCTATGCACGTGCGAGGTGATTTAGTTAAGGATGGATCAATGTCATTTGGTTCGAAGATTTCTTCATAACCAAGTCCACTCTTATCCTTGTAAGGTCTTTGACCACCAAGCAAGAGTGTCATCATTTTTCACCCTTGACCATCTTAACCAGGTCAGAAGTGAGAAGCTCATTTGTCTTTTGTAATTCTATCAAAGCCAGTTCGGCTTTTTCAATAGTTACAGAGGACATTGTTCTAAAGCTTGATAGAGGTTGTGACTTTCAAGATATCTATTTTAAGTCATCTCTTTCAAGCCTTAGGTTCTCTACTTCTTGAATTAGTCTAGCATTTTCAGCTTCTAAGGATTTAAAAGACTTCTTAGTTTGCTGAAATTGTTAGCTAATTCGTTTGAGTCTCTCAGAAGCTCTTCATAGAGTTCTGAGATCTCATTGTATGAGTATGAGAAGGAGGAGTGTTTGGTACCTCTCTGACTCAGATTCTGTTTCCAGAATATAGTCAGTACCGGCCATGAAGCAGACATTAGCTTCCTCTTCACTTTCTGAGTCAGAGTCTTCCTCTTCTGAGTCACTCCATGTAGCAGCCATTGCCTTCTTCTTCTTCTTGGGAATGAACTTCTTCTTTCCCTTGTTCTGAGGGCACTCCGTTCTGAAGTGGCCCTTTTCTCCACAGCCAAAACATGTGGCATCAGAAGACTTTGACTTCCTTCTAGGTGTGATCTCTTTGTCTTTGCTTGGTCTCTCTTCCAAGCTTCTTCATTTCCTTACTAGAAGAGAGATGTCATCTTCATCGGAATCTGAGTTTTGATCGTTTTCAGATTCAGATATTTCTTCAGCCTTTAAGGCTTTGAAGTCTTTGATCTGACTTTTCAGAGCCAGAGCTTCTGAGGTCTTGAGGATGAAGATGGTCCTCCAAGTAGTCCTTCAAGCTCAATCTCGTGAGTTTTGAGTGAGCAAACAATACATCTAAACCCAGCTGATTTAGATCCTTTGCTTCTTGGATTGCTGTCACCTTTGGGCGCCACTTGGCAGAGAGGCTTCTGAGAATTTTCCTCACCATCTCAGCGTTGGAGTAGGTCTTTCCCAAGACCTTTAGCTGATTTATGATGTGGAGAAATCTTATTGACATGTTGTCAATAGTTTCCTCAGGTTGCATGCAGAAGGACTCGTACTTATGTACGAGCATTGATACCTTAGTTTCCTTGACTTCATCATTTCCTTCGTGCAGCATGTGTAATCTCTCCCAAATTTCTTGAGCGGTATCACACGACACAATCTTGTCGTATTCTACCTTGGGCAAGGCGCAGAGAAGAATGTATTTAGCTTTGAAGTTGAGTTGTATCTTCTCTTTCATCTCTTGAGTCCATTCATCCTTAGGGACTCGTCTTGTATAGGTTCTGAGTGTTGGAGGTGCCGCTCCTGGCTCAGCGTCTGTTGCAACTACAGCATCCTCTGTAATTGTCTGCAGAGGCTGATAGATCCATCCCCCATAAGTCCAAACTGGTGTGCTTGATGAACAGCGTCATCCTGTCACGCCAGTAGTCGAAGCTGTCTCCGAGAAACATCGGAGGTCTGTTTATTGAGGCCCCATCTGATATGAATGCAGCTGGTGAGTTCATATTTCCCTTCGTGGATCTTTTTCCTTGACACTGCGAAGTGCTCAACCCCTTAAGGACCGAGCTCTGATGCCAATTGAAAGTGTATGTGTGCACGAGAAGGGGGGGGGGTTGAATCGTGCAAGTTTTAAAAATTGCTTGTTAAAACTTTTACTTAGAAAGCTGTTTTTACTCAGAAGGTATGATTAAGAGTTTGCAGCGGAAAATGCTTTCTGAGAAGATTAAGTTTCTGAGAACTTAGTCTTTCTAAGAAAGTTCCTTTCTGAGAGATTTTTAAGAAAACGACTTAAGATTTGAGTTTCTTAAAAGCTTTCTGATTTTGATCAATAAGGTTTTCAAAAGACCTCTTGATTAAAGTTGTGATAGAGTTTTTCTCAAAGATTTGGACACGTAATGAGTTAGGGAGAAAAGCTTAACACAAGGGATTTTATACTGGTTCGGTTATAACCAACCTACTCCAGTCCTCAACCTTTAGTTGAGAGTTCTTAGATATTCTTCTTAATGCCTTCCCAGACAACACTGCCTTTACCACGTAAAGGACTTCCACCACTTCACAACCCGAAGTGGATTTCCTTGCCTCACACTAGAGGACTTCCTTGCCTTGAGGACTTCCTTGCCTCACAACAGAGGACTTCCTTGCCTCACAACAGAGGACTTCCTTGCCTCAAACACTAGAGGACTTAAAACTGCCTTCAAACAACGAAGGACTTAGCGTTTTTCAGAAAGTTTGTTTTGATCGAAAACAACTACCAAGACTAAGTTACAAACCTAGTTTTACACTTAGTAGACTTCTAGGATTAACTTACAAATGTAAGAATTTACACCAATTCAGAACTAGAAGATTTTGCAAAGTTAGAAAAACAATTTCGTAAAAATTGTCTTTCTGAGAAAGTTCTAAGTTTTCGCAAAATGATTTTCAATTCAACAGAGTTTTGGCACGTTTAATCAAGAGTTTTAGTGCAAGAGTTTCGTCACTTTGCTCTGGAATTGAACTCATATATATAGGCATCAAAGAGCCGCGAAATTAGAGGCTTTCACTTTGCTTATGTGGCTGTGTCCTTTTCAGAACGGCTCCCTGCTACAGTCAGCGCAAAATGAGGAACTTTTCAGAACTGCACAGTGCGCGTGTTCCCACTTCCTTGGCTAGTTGTAGCGAGCTTTCTGAGTCTGTTTTGCACTTCCTTGAGTCCAGACACTTGGTTGCTTCTGAGTCCAACCTTCTAAGAGTTGTACGGACTTCTGAGGCTAACCTTCTGAGGAAGACCCTTCTGAGAACTACTAGTCGCGAGGTCTTCTGAGACCCTTCTGAGGCGACAGTGTTCTTTCCTCAGAAGCATGTTTTCACCTTCTGCGCTTCTGAGATATCCTTTCTGATATCTTTGGCGCTATGATTTTATCAATTGATCTCGAGGTTACTTGATGTTTTGTCTTGGTCTTTGCTCATGGCATTGCAATAATTTATAGCTTTCTGAGACACTTAGCGCACATATTAGCAAAACCTTAAGTAAAATTTTATACTTATGGCTTACCTTGTTATCATTAAAACTTTCATGACTCTAAGAGAATTTATGCTTAATTCTCTCAGAAGGGTTCTGGAGCTTACAAACTAAAGGATGATGTAATGAGCCTATTTTGGTCCTAATTGAGTGTATTGAGCTTCATTTGGTCTTACTTTGGTCAATGGCTCCATTTTAGTCACTAGGAAGGTTTAGATAACCAAAGGATGATGTAATGAGCCTATTTTGGTTCTAATTGAGTGTATTGACCTCCATTTGGTCTTAATTTGGTCAATGGCTCCATTTTAGTCACTAGGAAGGTTTAGATAACCAAAGGATGATGTAATGAGCCTATTTTGGTCCTAATTGAGTGTATTGACCTTCATTTGGTCTTACTTTGGTCAATGGCTCCATTTTAGTCACAAGGATGTTGTAGATAACCAAAGGATGATGTAATGAGCCTATTTTGGTCTTAATTGAGTGTATTGACCTTCATTTGGTCTTACTTTGGACAATGGCTCCATTTTAGTCACTAGGAAGCTTTAGATAAACAAAGGATGATGTAATGAGCCTATTTTGGTCATAATTGAGTGTATTGAGCTTCATTTGGTCTTACTTTGGTCAATGGCTCCATTTTAGTCACTAGGATTGCAGATAACTAAAGGATGATGTAATGAGCCTATTTTGGTCATAATTGAGTGTATTGAGCTTCATTTGGTCTTACTTTGGTCAATGGCTCCATTTTAGTCACTAGGATGTTGTAGATAACCAAAGGATGATGTAATGAGCCTATTTTGGTCCTAATTGAGTGTATTGATCTTCATTTGGTCTTACTTTGGTCAATGGCTCCATTTTAGTCACTAGGATGTTGCAGATAACCAAAGGATGATGTAATGAGCCTATTTTGGTCCTAATTGAGTGTATTGAGCTTCATTTGGTCTTACTTTGGTCAATGGCTCCATTTTAGTCACTAGGATGTTTAGATAACCAAAGGATGATGTAATGAGCCTATTTTGGTCCTAATTGAGTGTATTGAGCTTCATTTGGTCTTACTTTGGTCAATGCTCCATTTTAGTCACTAGGAAGGTTTAGATAACCAATGGATGATGTAATGAGCCTATTTTGGTCCTAATTGAGTGTATTGACCTTCATTTGGTCTTACTTTGGTCATGGCTCCATTTTAGTCACTAGGATGTTGTAGATAACCAAAGGATGATGTAATGAGCCTATTTTGGTCTTAATTGAGTGTATTGACCTTCATTTGGTCTTACTTTGGACAATGGCTCCATTTTAGTCAATAGGAAGGTTTAGATAAACAAAGGATGATGTAATGAGCCTATTTTGGTCCTAATTGAGTGTATTGAGCTTCATCATAGTCTATCCCTTCTTGTTGGCTGTACCCTTGAGCAACCAATCTTGCCTTGTTTCTCACGACTTGACCGTTTTCATCAAGTTTGTTTCGAAACACCCATTTAGTCCCAATGACACTCTTGCCTTTGGGTTTCTGAGTTAGTTTCCAAACTTGATTTCTCTCGAATTGGTCAAGTTCATCCTGCATGGCATTTACCCAGCTAGGATCATCTAACGCCTCTTCTATGGAATCTGGTTCAAGTTCAGAGACCATAGCAAGATTTGTATAGTTCCTTCTGGTTCTCACGCCACTTTCTGGATTGCCCAAGACTTCATTCTGAGAGATGTTCTTCAAGTCTCTTGAACCTCTGATCCCTTTAGGAGTAGGGTTCTGAGAATGAGACACAGAAGGTTCTCTTTCTGAGTCATCAGAAGCTTGTCCTTCTGAGAATCTAGGTTCCATTGTATTTGGAAAAGTAGATTCTCTAGGTTCTGGAGCTTTGATGATGTTACTAGATTTTTCTTTAGATGAAGATGATTGTTCCATGGGTTGGAAGTCAGTCTCATCATCTATAAGAATTTTCCTTTTGGCTTTCTCAGAAGAGATGTTGAGTTTCTCAAATTCATCTTCTAAGTCAGCACCTTTCTGAGACAGGTCCTTACTAAGTTCTTTGAACTTAATATGGATTGTCTCTTCAACACATTTACTCCTTTTGTTATATACTCTGTAAGCTTTAGAGGCTGAGGAGTATCCTAGGAAGTATCCATCATCGGACTTAGGATCAAACTTGGAGAGTTTGTCCTTTGTGTTGAGAATAAAAACAAGAAGAACCAAATATATGGAAATAAGAAATGTTTGGTATTTTATTCTTCCATAGCTCGTAGGGTGTCTTTTTCAGAATTGGTCTTAGAAAGACTCGATTCTGAATGTAGCATGAAGTATTTACTGCTTCAGCCCAGAAACCTTTTGAAAGTCCACTTTCTAAGAGCATTGTTCTTGCCATCTCTTGAAGGCTTCGATTCTTTCTCTCAGCTACTCCATTTTGTTGAGGAGTTCTGGGAGATGAGAATTCGTGAGCTATGCCCAGATTTTCACAAAGCTTTTCAAAAGCATGATTCTCAAATTCACCACCATGATCTGATCTAATGGCATGAATGTGCGAATCTTTTTCAGTTGAAACTCTTTTCGCAAATGCTTTGAACTTCTCAAAAGTTTCTTCCTTAGAAGCTAGAAAGAAAACCCAAGTGAATCTGGAGTAATCATCCACTATGACAAGACCATAGCGTTTTCCAGAAAGGGAAGCTGTTCTGGTTGGTCCGAATAGATCCATGTGGAGCAGTTCCAGTGGTTTTTGAGTAGAAATACCACTTTTACTGGGAAAGGAAGCCTTGGTCTGTTTCCCTTTTTCACAGAAGTCACAGGTTGCATCCTTCTGATACTTAATTCTGGGAAGGCCCTTTACAAGTCCTTTCTGAGAAAGTTCAGAAAGAAGTCTCATATGGGCATGACCAAGTTTCTTATGCCATAGCCATTTGTCTTCTGGACAGAGACAAGGCATTCCACATTTTGATCCTTTAGATCATCCAGATGGATAACATAATGTTACCAACACGTTTTCCTTCCAGAACGATCTTGTCATTTGTGAGATTAATCACATGACAATACTTGGCATAAAACTCAACCTTTAAGCCTTTGTCACAAAATTGACTAATGCTTAATAGATGTGAGTTAAGCCATCGACCAAAAGTACATCTGAGATTTGGTGAGAGGAATCCTTACCAACATCTCCGATTGCAGTGACTCTCCCCTTAGCGCCATCACCGAATCGCACTGTTCCGCCTTTCTTGGGCTTGAGACTTCTGAACCAGTGCTTGCTTCCAGTCATGTGCCTTGAGCAGCCACTGTCAAGGTACCACTGCTCATCGTGGTGGTGGAGCAGCGCTTGATGATGCACCTGCAGTCACAAAGTTAACAGATTTAGGTACCCATTCTTTGTTGGGTCCTTGCTTGTTAGCTTTCTTGGATTTTTGCCTTATTTTCTTAGAAGGGTCATGGTTTTCAGAGTCAGAGACCTTTTGTTTGCCCTTTTCAGAAGCACTTGCTTTCTGAGAAGTTTTACCCTTCTGAGAGGGGTCAGTCTTCTTAGAAGATTTTGCTTTCTGAGTTTTCTTCTTAGCCTTCTGAGGCTTAGAGATTTTTCCCTTTTTCAACATAGAGCATTTTTCAGAACCATGACCACTCTTAAAACATGCAATGCACATGCGGGGTGATTTAGTTAAGAGTGGATCAAGATTATGTGGTTCAAAGACTTCTTCATATCCAAGACCGCTTTTGTCTTTATAGGGTCTTTGACCCCCAAGCAAAAGACTTAGCATCTTTTCACCATTTACCATCTTAACTAAGTCAGAGGTTAGAAGTTCATTTGTCTTTTGCAGTTCGATCATGGCCTTTTCAGCCTTTTCTACTGTGATTGAAGACAAACTTTCTAATGCTTGATACGGGTTATGACTTTCAAGGTATCTACCTTTGAAGTCGTCTCTTTCAAGCCTTAGGTTCTGAACTTCTTGAGTTAGTCTTGCATTTTCAGCTTCTGTGTTTTTAAAAGATTTTTTTAGGTCGCTGAAACTGTTAGCTAACTCGTTTGAGTCTTTCAGAAGATCATAATAGAGTTCTGAAAGCTCATCGTATGAGTATGAAAGAGGAGGGGAATTTTGTACCTCTTCTGACTCAGATTCTGTTTCCAGAATGTAGTCAGTTCCTGCCATGAAGCACACATTAGCTTCTTCTTCCTCACTTGCTGCTTCAGAAGCTTCGTCTTCTGAATCACTCCAGGTTGTAGCCATTGCCTTCTTTTTCTTTCTGGGAATGAATTTCTTCTTCCCTTTGTTTTGTGGACACTCCGTTTTGAAGTGGCCTTTTTCTCCACATCCAAAGCATGTGGCATCTGAGGACTTTGACTTTCCTTTCTTAGGAGTGAATTCCTTGCTTTTGTTTGGTCTCTTTCTCCAGGCTTTCTTCATTTTCTTTACTAGGAGAGAGATGTCGTCTTCGTCGGATTCTGAGCCTTCATCATTGTCAGACTCAGAAGCTTCTTCAGCTTTGAAAGCTTTGGAAGACTTTCTGACTTGACTGTTCAGAGCCAATCCCTTCTGAGGTCTGGAGGAAGCGGATGGTCCTCCGAGCAACCCTTCCAGTTCGATCTCATGCGTTCTGAGCGAACCAAATAGTACATCCAAACCTAGCTGGTTTAGATCCTTGGCTTCCTGGATTGCTGTGACCTTAGGACGCCATTTTGCAGAAAGGCTTCTGAGGATTTTTCTTACCATCTCAGCGTTTGAATAAGTCTTTCCCAAGACTTTCAGCTGATTGATGATATGGAGAAATCTTATTGACATGCTGTCAATAGTTTCCTCAGGCTGCATGCTAAAAGGATTCGTATTTGTGTACGAGCATTGAGATTTTTTGTTTTCCTTGACTTCGTCATTACCTTCGTACAGCATATGAAGTCTTTCCCAAATCTCTTGTGCAGTATCACATGACACAATTTTGTCATATTCTACTTTGGGTAAAGCACAGAGGAGAATATACTTGGCTTTGAAGTTGAGTTGTATTTTCTCCTTCATCTCTTGAGTCCATTCGTCCTTAGGGACCCGTCTTGTATAGGTTCTGAGTGCTGGAGGTGCCACTCCTGGCTCAGCGTCTGTTGCAACTACAGCATCCTCTGTAATTGTCTGCAGAGGCTGATAGTCTCCATTCTCGATCCTATCCCATAAGTCCAGACTGGTGTGCTTGAATGAACAGCGTCATCCTGTCACGCCAGTAATCGAAGCTGTCTCCAAGAAACATCGGAGGTCTGTTTATTGAAGCCCCATCTGATATGAATGCAGCTGGTGAATTCATATTTCCTTTCGTGGATCTTTTTCCCTTGACACTGCTAAGTGCTCAACCCCTTAAGGACCGAGCTCTAATGCCAATTGAAAGTGTATGTGTGCACGAGAAGGGGGGGTTGAATCATGCAAGTTTTGAAAATTACCTTTTAAAACTTTTACTTAGAAAGCTGTTTTTACTCAGAAGGTGGATTTAAGAGCTTGCAGCGGAAATAGCTTTCTGAGAAGATTAAGTTTTGAGAACTTAGTCTTTCTAAGAAAGTTCCTATCTGAGTAGTCTTAAGAAAATGACTTTGAGTTATGATCTTTTAAACGCTTTCTGATTTTAATTGGTAATGTTTTCACAAGACCACTTAGTTAAAAACCGTGGTTGAGTTTTTTTCTCAAAGCTTTATGCAATTAAAGAGTAAGAGAGAAAAGCTTAACACAAAGAGTTTATACTGGTTCGGTTATAACCAACCTACTCCAGTCCTCAACCTTCAGTTGAGAGTTCTTAGATTTCTTCTTAATGTGCCTTCTCAGACAACACTGCCTTTACCAAGTAAAGGACTTCCACCACTTCACAACCCGAAGTGGATTTCTTTGCCTCACACTAGAGGACTTTCCTTGCCTC
>RYYW01000406.1:0-18725 GCA_013621005.1 Aeschynomene evenia | reverse complement strand
AAATAGGCTCATTACATCATCTTTGGTTATCTACAACATCCTAGTGACTAAAATGGAGCCATTGAACAAAGTAAGACCAAATGAAGATCAATACACTCAATTAGGACCAAAATAGGCTCATTACACTATCCTTTGGTTATCTACAACATCCTAGTGACTAAAATGGAGCCATTGACCAAAGTAAGACCAAATGAAGCTCAATACACTCAATTAGGACCAAAATAGGCTCATTACACCATCCTTTTGTTATCTACAACATCCTAGTGACTAAAATGGAGCCATTGACCAAAGTAAGACCAAATGAAGCTCAATACACTCAATTAGGACCAAAATAGGCTCATTACACCATCCTTTTGTTATCTACAACATCCTAGTGACTAAAATGGATGAATTGATCAAAGTTAGACCAAATGAAGCTTAATCACTCAATTAGGACCAAAATTGCTCATTACATCAACCTTTAGTTACCTACACTTCCTAGTGACTAAAATGGATCAGTTGACCAAGTAAGACCAAATGAAGCTCAATACACTCAATTAGGACCAAAATAGGCTCATTACACATCCTTTGGTTATCTACAACTCCTAGTGACTAAAATGGAGCATTGACCAAAGTAAGACCAAATGAAGCTCAATACACTCAATTAGGACCAAAATAGGCTCATTACACATCCTTTGGTTATCTACAACATCCTAGTGACTAAAATGGAGCCATTGACCAAAGTAAGACCAAATGAAGCTCAATACACTCAATTAGGACCAAAATAGGCTCATTACACATCCTTTTGTTATCTACAACATCCTAGTGACTAAAATGGATGAATTGATCAAAGTTAGACCAAATGAAGCTTAATACACTCAATTAGGACCAAAATTGCTCATTACATCAACCTTTAGTTACCTACACCTTCCTAGTGACTAAAATGGATCAGTTGACCAAAGTAAGACCAAATGAAGCTCAATACACTCAATTAGGACCAAATATTCTCATTACACCATTTGGTTATCTACAACATCCTAGTGACTAAAATGGAGCCATTGACCAAAGTAAGAGCAAATGAAGCTCAATACACTCAATTAGGAAATACTCATTACATCATCCTTTGGTTATCTACAACATCCTAGTGACTAAAATGGAGCCATTGACCAAAGTAAGACCAAATGAAGCAATACACTCAATTAGGACCAAATAGGCTCATTACATATCCTTTGGTTATCTACAACATCCTAGTGACTAAAATGGAGCCATTGACCAAAGTAAGACCAAATGAAGCTCAATACACTCAATTAGGATCAAAATAGGCTCATTACATCATCCTTTGGTTATCTACACATCCTAGTCAGTAAAAGAGCCATTGACCAAAGTAAGACCAAATGAAGCTCAATACACTCAATTAGGACCAAAATAGGCTCATTACACCATCCTTTGTTATCTACAACATCCTAGTGACTAAAATGGATGAATTGATCAAAGTTAGACCAAATGAAGCTTAAATACACTCAATTAGGACCAAAATTGGCTCATTACATCCTTTAGTTACCTACACCTTCCTAGTGACTAAAATGGATCAGTTGACCAAAGTAAGACCAAATGAAGCTCAATACACTCAATTAGGACCAAAATAGGCTCATTACACCATCCTTTGGTTATCTACAACATCCTAGTGACTAAATGGAGCCATTGACCAAAGTAAGACCAAATGAAGCTCAATACACTCAATTAGGACAAAATAGGCTCATTACATCATCCTTTTGTTATCTACACATCCTAGTGACTAAAATGGAGCCATTGACCAAAGTAAGACAAATGAAGCTCAATACACTCAATTAGGACCAAAATAGGCTCATTACACATCCTTTGGTTATCTACAACATCCTAGTGACTAAAATGGAGCCATTGACCAAAGTAAGACCAAATGAAGCTCAATACACTCAATTAGGACCAAAATAGGCTCATTACACCATCCTTTTGTTATCTACAACATCCTAGTGACTAAAATGGATAAATTGATCAAAGTAAGACCAAATGAAGCTCAATACACTCAATTAGGACCAAAATAGGGTCATTATATAATCCTTAGGTTACCTAGACTTTCTAGTGACTAAAATGGATAGTTGACCAAAGTAAGACCATGAAGCTCAATACACTCAATTAGGACCAAATAGGCTCATTACACCATCCTTTGGTTATCTACAACATCCTAGTGACTAAAATGGATGAATTGACCAAAGTAAGACCAAATGAAGCTCAATACACTCAATTAGGACCAAAATAGGCTCATTACATCATCCTTTTGTTATCTACAACATCCTAGTGACTAAAATGGATGAATTGATCAAAGTTAGACCAAATGAAGCTTAATACACTCAATTAGGACCAAAATTGGCTCATTACATCATCTTTAGTTACCTACACCTTCCTAGTGACTAAAATGGATTAGTTGACCAAAGTAAGACCAAATGAAGCTCAATACACACCAAAAGGCTCATTACACCATCCTTTGGTTATCTACAACATCCTAGTGACTAAAATGGAGCCATTGACCAAAGTAAGACCAAATGAAGCTCAATACACTCAATTAGGACCAAAATAGGCTCATTACACCATCCTTTTGTTATCTACAACATCCTAGTGACTAAAATGGATGAATTGATCAAAGTTAGACCAAATGAAGCTTAATACACTCAATTAGGACCAAATTGGCTCATTACATCAACCTTTAGTTACCTACACCTTCCTTGTGACTAAAATGGATCAGTTGACCAAAGTAAGACCAAATGAAGCTCAATACACTCAATTAGGACCAAAATATTCTCATTACACCATCCTTTGGTTATCTACAACATCCTAGTGACTAAAATGGAGCCATTGACCAAAGTAAGAGCAAATGAAGCTCAATACACTCAATTAGGACCAAAATAGGCTCATTACATCATCCTTTGGTTATCTACAACATCCTAGTGACTAAAATGGAGCCATTGACCAAAGTAAGACCAAATGAAGATCAATACACTCAATTAGGACCAAAATAGGCTCATTACACTATCCTTTGGTTATCTACAACATCCTAGTGACTAAAATGGAGCCATTACCAAAGTAAGACCAAATGAAGCTCAATACACTCAATTAGGATCAAAATAGGCTCATTACATCATCCTTTGGTTATCTACAACATCCTAGTCAGTAAAATAGAGCCATTGACCAAAGTAAGACCAAATGAAGCTCAATACACTCAATTAGGACCAAAATAGGCTCATTACACCATCCTTTTGTTATCTACAACATCCTAGTGACTAAAATGGATGAATTGATCAAAGTAAGACCAAATGAAGCTTAATACACTCAATTAGGACCAAAATTGGCTCATTACATCAACCTTTAGTTACCTACACCTTCCTAGTGACTAAAATGGATCAGTTGACCAAAGTAAGACCAAATGAAGCTCAATACACTCAATTAGGACCAAAATAGGCTCATTACACCATCCTTTGGTTATCTACAACATCCTAGTGACTAAAATGGAGCCATTGACCAAAGTAAGACCAAATGAAGCTCAATACACTCAATTAGGACCAAAATAGGCTCATTACATCATCCTTTGGTTATCTACAACATCCTAGTGACTAAAATGGAGCCATTGACCAAAGTAAGACCAAATGAAGCTCAATACACTCAATTAGGACCAAAATAGGCTCATTACACTATCCTTTGGTTATCTACACATCCTAGTGACTAAAATGGAGCCATTGACCAAAGTAAGACCAAATGAAGCTCAATACACTCAATTAGGACCAAAATAGGCTCATTACACCATCCTTTTGTTATCTACAACATCCTAGTGACTAAAATGGATAAATTGATCAAAGTAAGATCAAATGAAGCTCAATACACTCAATTAGGACCAAAATAGGGTCATTATATAATCCTTAGGTTACCTAGACCTTTCTAGTGACTAAAATGGATGAGTTGACCAAAGTAAGACCATTTGAAGCTCAATACACTCAATTAGGACCAAAATAGGCTCATTACACCATCCTTTGGTTATCTACAACATCCTAGTGACTAAAATGGATGAATTGACCAAAGTAAGACCAAATGAAGCTCAATACACTCAATTAGGACCAAAATAGGCTCATTACATCATCCTTTTGTTATCTACAACATCCTAGTGACTAAAATGGATGAATTGATCAAAGTTAGACCAAATGAAGCTTAATACACTCAATTAGGACCAAAATTGGCTCATTACATCAATCTTTAGTTACCTACACCTTCCTAGTGACTAAAATGGATTAGTTGACCAAAGTAAGACCAAATGAAGCTCAATACACTCAATTAGGACCAAAATAGGCTCATTACACCATCCTTTGGTTATCTACAACATCCTAGTGACTAAAATGGAGCCATTGACCAAAGTAAGACCAAATGAAGCTCAATACACTCAATTAGGACAAAATAGGCTCATTACATCATCCTTTGTTATCTACAACATCCTAGTAAAATCATTGACCAAAGTAAGACCAAATGAAGCTCAATACACTCAATTAGGACCAAAATAGGCTCATTACACCATCCTTTGGTTATCTACAACATCCTAGTGACTAAAATGGAGCATTGACCAAAGTAAGACCAAATGAAGCTCAATACACTCAATTAGGACCAAAAATAGGCTCATTACACCATCCTTTTGGTTATTCTACAACCTAGTACTAATGTGGATCTAAAAATGAGCTATAATAGACCAAAATGGCTCATTACAACAGTACCTACACTCCGTGACAAAATGGATAGTGACCAAAGTAAGACCAAATGAAGCTCAATACACTCAATTAGGACCAAAATAGGCTCATTACACCATCCTTTGGTTATCTACAACATCCTAGTGACTAAAATGGAGCCATTGACCAAAGTAAGACCAAATGAAGCTCAATACACTCAATTAGGACCAAAATAGGCTCATTACATCATCCTTTGGTTATCTACAACATCCTAGTGACTAAAATGGAGCCATTGACCAAAGTAAAGACCAAATGAAGCTCAATACACTCAATTAGGGACCAAAAAATAGGCTCATTACACTCATCCTTTGGTTATCTACAACATCCTAGTGACTAAAATGGAGCCATTGACCAAAGTAAGACCAAATGAAGCTCAATACACTCAATTAGGACCAAAATAGGCTCATTACACCATCCTTTGGTTATCTACAACATCCTAGTGACTAAAATGGAGCATTGACCAAAGTAAGACCAAATGAAGCTCAATACACTCAATTAGGACCAAAATAGGCTCATTACACATCCTTTGTTATCTACAACATCCTAGTGACTAAAATGGATGAATTGATCAAAGTTAGACCAAATGAAGCTTAATACACTCAATTAGGACCAAAATTGGCTCATTACATCAACTTTAGTTACCTACACTTCCTAGTGACTAAAATGGATCAGTTGACCAAAGTAAGACCAAATGAAGCTCAATACACTCAATTAGGACCAAAATAGCTCATTACACATCCTTTGGTTATCTACAACATCCTAGTGACTAAAATGGAGCCATTGACCAAAGTAAGACCAAATGAAGCTCAATACACTCAATTAGGACCAAAATAGGCTCATTACATCATCCTTTGGTTATCTACAACATTCCTAGTGACTAAAATGGAAGCCATTGACCAAAGTAAGACCAAATGAAGCTCAATACACTCAATTAGGACCAAAATAGGCTCATTACACTCATCCTTTTGGTTATCTACAACATCCTAGTGACTAAAATGGAGCCATTGACCAAAGTAAGACCAAATGAAGCTCAATACACTCAATTAGGACAAAATAGGCTCATTACACCATCCTTTGGTTATCTACAACATCCTAGTGACTAAAATGGAGCCATTGACCAAAGTAAGACCAAATGAAGCTCAATACACTCAATTAGGACCAAAATAGGCTCATTACACCATCCTTTTGTTATCTACAACATCCTAGTGACTAAAATGGATGAATTGATCAAAGTTAGACCAAATGAAGCTTAATACACTCAATTAGGACCAAAATTGGCTCATTACATCAACCTTTAGTTACCTACACCTTCCTAGTGACTAAAATGGATCAGTTGACCAAAGTAAGACCAAATGAAGCTCAATACACTCAATTAGGACCAAAATAGGCTCATTACACCATCCTTTGGTTATCTACAACATCCTAGTGACTAAAATGGAGCCATTGACCAAAGTAAGACAAATGAAGCTCAATACACTCAATTAGGACCAAAATAGGCTCATTACATCATCCTTTGGTTATCTACAACATCCTAGTGACTAAAATGGAGCCATTGACCAAAGTAAGACCAAATGAAGCTCAATACACTCAATTAGGACCAAAATAGGCTCATTACACATCCTTTGGTTATCTACAACATCCTAGTGACTAAAATGGAGCCATTGACCAAAGTAAGACCAAATGAAGCTCAATACACTCAATTAGGACCAAAATAGGCTCATTACACCATCCTTTTGTTATCTACAACATCCTAGTGACTAAAATAAAAAAAAGAAAAAAGAAAAAATTAAAAATAGATACAATCCTTATTACAACATCCTAGTGACTAAAATGGATGAATTGATCAAGTTAGACCAAATGAAGCTTAATACACTCAATTAGGACCAAAATTGGCTCATTACATCAACCTTTAGTTACCTACACCTTCCTAGTGACTAAAATGGATCAGTTGACCAAAGTAAGACCAAATGAAGCTCAATACACTCAATTAGGACCAAAATATTCTCATTACACCATCCTTTGGTTATCTACAACATCCTAGTGACTAAAATGGAGCCATTGACCAAAGTAAGAGCAAATGAAGCTCAATACACTCAATTAGGACCAAAATACGCTCATTACATCATCCTTTGGTTATCTACAACATCCTAGTGACTAAAATGGAGCCATTGACCAAAGTAAGACCAAATGAAGATCAATACACTCAATTAGGACCAAAATAGGCTCATTACACTATCCTTTGGTTATCTACAACATCCTAGTGACTAAAATGGAGCCATTAACCAAAGTAAGACCAAATGAAGCTCAATACACTCAATTAGGATCAAAATAGGCTCATTACATCATCCTTTGGTTATCTACAACATCCTAGTCAGTAAAATAGAGCCATTGACCAAAGTAAGACCAAATGAAGCTCAATACACTCAATTAGGACCAAAATAGGCTCATTACACCATCCTTTTGTTATCTACAACATCCTAGTGACTAAAATGGATGAATTGATCAAAGTTAGACCAAATGAAGCTTAATACACTCAATTAGGACCAAAATTGGCTCATTACATCAACCTTTAGTTACCTACACCTTCCTAGTGACTAAAATGGATCAGTTGACCAAAGTAAGACCAAATGAAGCTCAATACACTCAATTAGGACCAAAATATTCTCATTACACCATCCTTTGGTTATCTACAACATCCTAGTGACTAAAATGGAGCCATTGACCAAAGTAAGAGCAAATGAAGCTCAATACACTCAATTAGGACCAAAATAGGCTCATTACATCATCCTTTGGTTATCTACAACATCCTAGTGACTAAAATGGATCCATTGACCAAAGTAAGACCAAATGAAGCTCAATACACTCAATTAGGACCAAAATAGGTTCATTACACTATCCTTTGGTTATCTACAACATCCTAGTGACTAAAATGGAGCCATTGACCAAAGTAAGACCAAATGAAGCTCAATACACTCAATTAGGACCAAAATAGGCTCATTACACCATCCTTTTGTTATCTACAACATCCTAGTGACTAAAATGGATAAATTGATCAAAGTAAGACCAAATGAAGCTCAATACACTCAATTAGGACCAAAATAGGGTCATTATATAATCCTTAGGTTACCTAGACCTTCCTAGTGACTAAAATGGATGAGTTGACCAAAGTAAGACCAATGAAGCTCAATACACTCAATTAGGACCAAAATAGGCTCATTACACCATCCTTTGGTTATCTACAACATCCTAGTGACTAAAATGGATGAATTGACCAAAGTAAGACCAAATGAAGCTCAATACACTCAATTAGGACCAAAATAGGCTCATTACATCATCCTTTTGTTATCTACAACATCCTAGTGACTAAAATGGATGAATTGATCAAAGTTAGACCAAATGAAGCTTAATACACTCAATTAGGACAAAATTGGCTCATTACATCAATCTTTAGTTACTACACCTTCCTAGTGACTAAAATGGATAGTTGACCAAAGTAAGACCAAATGAAGCTCAATACACTCAATTAGGACCAAAATAGGCTCATTACACCATCCTTTGGTTATCTACAACATCCTAGTGACTAAAATGGAGCCATTGACCAAAGTAAGACCAAATGAAGCTCAATACACTCAATTAGGACCAAAATAGGCTCATTACACCATCCTTTTGTTATCTACAACATCCTAGTGACTAAAATGGATGAATTGATCAAAGTTAGACCAAATGAAGCTTAATACACTCAATTAGGACCAAAATTTGCTCATTACATCAACCTTTAGTTACCTACACCTTCCTTGTGACTAAAATGGATCAGTTGACCAAAGTAAGACCAAATGAAGCTCAATACACTCAATTAGGACCAAAATATTCTCATTACACCATCCTTTGGTTATCTACAACATCCTAGTGACTAAAATGGAGCCATTGACCAAAGTAAGAGCAAATGAAGCTCAATACAGTCAATTAGGACCAAAATATGCTCATTACATCATCCTTTGGTTATCTACAACATCCTAGTGACTAAAATGGAGCCATTGACCAAAGTAAGACCAAATGAAGATCAATACACTCAATTAGGACCAAAATAGGCTCATTACACTATCCTTTGGTTATCTACAACATCCTAGTGACTAAAATGGAGCCATTGACCAAAGTAAGACCAAATGAAGCTCAATACACTCAATTAGGATCAAAAATAGGCTCATTACATCATCCTTTGGTTATCTACAACATCCTAGTCAGTAAAATAGAGCCATTGACCAAAGTAAGACCAAATGAAGCTCAATACACTCAATTAGGACCAAAATAGGCTCATTACACCATCCTTTTGTTATCTACAACATCCTAGTGACTAAAATGGATGAATTGATCAAAGTTAGACCAAATGAAGCTTAATACACTCAATTAGGACCAAAATTGGCTCATTACATCAACCTTTAGTTACCTACACCTTCCTAGTGACTAAAATGGATCAGTTGACCAAAGTAAGACCAAATGAAGCTCAATACACTTAATTAGGACCAAAATAGGCTCATTACACCATCCTTTGGTTATCTACAACATCCTAGTGACTAAAATGGAGCCATTGACCAAAGTAAGACCAAATGAAGCTCAATACACTCAATTAGGACCAAAATAGGCTCATTACACCATCCTTTTGTTATCTACAACATCCTAGTGACTAAAATGGATGAATTGATCAAAGTTAGACCAAATGAAGCTTAATACACTCAATTAGGACCAAAATTGGCTCATTACATCAACCTTTAGTTACCTACACCTTCCTAGTGACTAAAATGGATCAGTTGACCAAAGTAAGACCAAATGAAGCTCAATACACTCAATTAGGACCAAAATATTCTCATTACACATCCTTTGGTTATCTACAACATCCTAGTGACTAAAATGGAGCCATTGACCAAAGTAAGACAAATGAAGCTCAATACACTCAATTAGACCAAAATAGGCTCATTACATCATCCTTGGTTATCTACAACATCCTAGTGACTAAAATGGAGCCATGACCAATAACAATAACTCAAAGGACAATAGCTATAACATTTGGATCACACATTAGATAAATGGATTACCAAAGACCAAATGAAGCTCAATACACTCAATTAGGACCAAAATAGGCTCATTACATCATCCTTTGGTTATCTACAACATCCTAGTGACTAAAATGGAGCCATTGACCAAAGTAAGACCAAATGAAGCTCAATACACTCAATTAGGACCAAAATAGGCTCATTACACCATCCTTTTGTTATCTACAACATCCTAGTGACTAAAATGGATGAATTGATCAAGTTAGACCAAATGAAGCTTAATACACTCAATTAGGACCAAAATTGGCTCATTACATCAACCTTTAGTTACCTACACTTCCTAGTGACTAAAATGGATCAGTTGACCAAAGTAAGACCAAATGAAGCTCAATACACTCAATTAGGACCAAAATAGGCTCATTACACATCCTTTGGTTATCTACAACATCCTAGTGACTAAAATGGAGCCATTGACCAAAGTAAGAGCAAATGAAGCTCAATACACTCAATTAGGACCAAAATAGGCTCATTACATCATCCTTTGTTATCTACAACTCCTAGTGACTAAAATGGAGCATTGACCAAAGTAAGACCAAATGAAGCTCAATACACTCAATTAGGACCAAAATAGGTCATTACACCATCCTTTGGTTATCTACAACATCCTAGTGACTAAAATGGAGCATTGACCAAAGTAAGACCAAATGAAGCTCAATACACTCAATTAGGACCAAAATAGGCTCATTACACCATCCTTTGTTATCTACAACATCCTAGTGATAAAATGGATGAATTGATCAAAGTAAGACAAATGAAGCTCAATACACTCAATTAGGACCAAAATAGGCTCATTACACATCCTTTAGTTACCTACACTTCCTAGTGACTAAAATGGATGAGTTGACCAAAGTAAGACCAATGAAGCTCAATACACTCAATTAGGACCAAAATAGGCTCATTACACATCCTTTGGTTATCTACAACATCCTAGTGACTAAAATGGAGCATTGACCAAAGTAAGACCAAATGAAGCTCAATACACTCAATTAGGACCAAAATAGGCTCATTACACATCCTTTTGGTTATCTACAACATCCTAGTGACTAAAATGGATGATTGATCAAAGTAAGACCAAATGAAGCTTAATACACTCAATTAGACAAAATGGCTCATTACATCACCTTTGTTACCTACACTTCCTAGTGACTAAAATGGATCAGTTGACCAAAGTAAGACCAAATGAAGCTCAATACACTCAATTAGGACCAAAATAGGCTCATTACACCATCCTTTGGTTATCTACAACATCCTAGTGACTAAAATGGAGCCATTGACCAAAGTAAGACCAAATGAAGCTCAATACACTCAATTAGGACCAAAATAGGCTCATTACACCATCCTTTTGTTATCTACAACATCCTAGTGACTAAAATGGATGAATTGATCAAAGTTAGACCAAATGAAGCTTAATACACTCAATTAGGACCAAAATTGGCTCATTACATCAACCTTTAGTTACCTACACCTTCCTTGTGACTAAAATGGATCAGTTGACCAAAGTAAGACCAAATGAAGCTCAATACACTCAATTAGGACAAAATATCTCATTACACCATCCTTTGGTTATCTACAACATCCTAGTGACTAAAATGGAGCCATTGACCAAAGTAAGAGCAAATGAGCTCAATACACTCAATTAGGACCAAAATAGCTCATTACATCATCCTTTGGTTATCTACAACATCCTAGTGACTAAAATGGAGCCATTGACCAAAGTAAGACCAAATGAAGCTCAATACACTCAATTAGGACCAAAATAGGCTCATTACACTATCCTTTTGTTATCTACAACATCCTAGTGACTAAAATGGAGCATTGACCAAAGTAAGACCAAATGAAGCTCAATACACTCAATTAGGATCAAAATAGGCTCATTACATCATCCTTTGGTTATCTACAACATCCTAGTCAGTAAAATAGAGCCATTGACCAAAGTAAGACCAAATGAAGCTCAATACACTCAATTAGGACCAAAATAGGCTCATTAACACCATCCTTTTGTTATCTACAACATCCTAGTGACTAAAATGGATGAATTGATCAAAGTTAGACCAAATGAAGCTTAATACACTCAATTAGTGACCAAAATTGGCTCATTACATCAAACCTTTAGTTACCTACACCTTCCTAGTGACTAAAATGGATCAGTTGACCAAAGTAAGAACCAAATGAAGCTTAATACACTCAATTAACCAAAAATTCTCATTACATCATTTTGTTACTACACTCTAGTGATAAAATGGACAGTTGACCAAAGTAAGACAAATGAAGCTCAATACACTCAATTAGACCAAAATAGGCTCATTACACCATCCTTTGGTTATCTACAACATCTAGTGACTAAAATGGAGATTGACCAAAGTAAGACCAAATGAAGCTCAATACACTCAATAGGACAAAATAGGCATTACACATCCTTTGGTTATCTACAACATCTAGTGACTAAAATGGAGCCATTGACCAAAGTAAGACCAAATGAAGCTCAATACACTCAATTAGGACCAAAATAGGCTCATTACACCATCCTTTTGTTATCTACAACATCCTAGTGACTAAAATGGATGAATTGATCAAAGTTAGACCAAATGAAGCTTAATACACTAAATTAGGAACAAATTGGCTCATTACATCAACCTTTAGTTACCTACACCTTCCTAGTGACTAAAATCCAGTTGACCAAAGTAAGACCAAATGAAGCTAGGACCAAAATAGGCTCATTACACCATCCTTTGGTTATCTACAACATCCTAGTGACTAAAAGGAGCCATTGACCAAAGTAAGACCAAATGAAGCTCAATACACTCAATTAGGACCAAAATAGGCTCATTACATCATCCTTTGGTTATCTACAACATCCTAGTGACTAAAATGGAGCCATTGACCAAAGTAAGACCAAATGAAGCTCAATACACTCAATTAGGACCCAAATAGGCTCATTACACCATCCTTTGGTTATCTACAACATCCTTGTGACTAAAATGGAGCCATTGACCAAAGTAAGACAAATGAAGCTCAATACACTCAATTAGGACCAAATAGGCTCATTACATCATCCTTTGGTTATACAACATCCTAGTGACTAAAATGGAGCCATTGACCAAAGTAAGACCAAATGAAGCTCAATACACTCAATTAGGACAAAATAGGCTCATTACACCATCCTTTTGTTATCTACAACATTGACCAAAGTAAGACCAAATGAAGCTCAATACACTCAATTAGGACCAAAATAGGCTCATTACATCATCCTTTGGTTATCTACAACATCCTAGTGACTAAAATGGAGCCATTGACCAAAGTAAGACCAAATGAAGCTCAATACACTCAATTAGGACCAAAATAGGCTCATTACACCATCCTTTTGTTATCTACAAACATCCTAGTGACTAAAATGGATAAATTGATCAAAGTAGACCAAATGAAGCTTAATACACTCAAAGGACCAAAATTGGCTCATTACATCAACCTTTAGTTACCTACACCTTCCTAGTGACTAAAATGGATCAGTTGACATAAGTAAGACCAAATGAAGCTCAATAGACTCAATTAGGACCAAAATAGGCTCATTACAACATCATTTGGTTATCTACAACATCCTAGTGACTGAAATGGAGGCATTGACCAAAGTAAGACGAAATGCTGCTCAATACACTCAATTAGTACAAAATAAGGTTCATTACATCAACCATTGGTTACCTACAGCTTCCTAGTAACGAAAATGGATCAGTTGACCAAAGTAAGACAAAATGAAGCTCAATACACTCAATTAGGACCAAAATAGGCTCATTACACCATCCTTTGGTTATCTACAACATCCTAGTAACTAAAATGGAGCCATTGACCAAAGTAAGACCAAATGAAGCTCAATACACTCAATTAGGACAAAAATAGGCTCATTACATCATCCTTTGGTTATCTACAACATCCTAGTGAGTAAAATGGAGCCATTGACCAAAGTAAGACGAAATGAAGCTCAATACATCAATTAGGACCAAAATAGGCTCATTACACCATCCTTTTGTTATCTACAACATCCTAGTGACTAAAATGGATGAATTGATCAAAGTTAGACCAAATGAAGCTTAATACACTCAATTAGGACCAAAATTGGCTCATTACATCAACCTTTAGTTACCTACACCTTCCTAGTGACTAAAATGGACCAGTTGACCAAAGTAAGACCAAATGAAGCTCAATACACTCAACTAGGACCAAAATAGGCTCATTACCATCCTTTGGTTATCTACAACATCCTGACTAAAATGGATCCATTGACCAAAGTAAGACCAAATGAAGCTCAATACACTCAATTAGGACCAAAATAGGCTCATTACATCATCCTTTGGTTATCTACAACATCCTAGTGACTAAAATGGAGCCATTGACCAAAGTAAGACCAAATGAAGCTCAATACACTCAACTAGGACCAAAATAGGCTCATTACACCATCCTTTGGTTATCTACAACATCCTAGTGACTAAAATGGATCCATTGACCAAAGTAAGACCAAATGAAGCTCAATACACTCAATTAGGACCAAAATAGGCTCATTACATCATCCTTTGGTTATCTACAACATCCTAGTGACTAAAATGGAGCCATTGACCAAAGTAAGACCAATGAAGCTCAATACACTCAATTAGGACCAAAATAGGCTCATTACACCATCCTTTTGTTATCTACAACATCCTAGTGACTAAAATGGATAAATTGATCAAAGTAAGACCAATGAAGCTTAATACACTCAAGTAGGACCAAAATTGGCTCATTACATCAACCTTTAGTTACCTACACCTTCCTAGTGACTAAAATGGATCAGTTGACATAAGTAAGACCAAATGAAGCTCATAGACTCAATTAGGACCAAAATAGGCTCATTACAACATCATTTGGTTATCTACAACATCCTAGTGACTGAAATGGAGGCATTGACCAAAGTAAGACGAAATGAAGCTCAATACACTCAATTAGTACAAAATAAGGTTCATTACATCAACCTTTGGTTACCTACAACTTCCTAGTGACGAAAATGGATCAGTTGACCAAAGTAAGACAAAATGAAGCTCAATACACTCAATTAGGACCAAAATAGGCTCATTACACCATCCTTTGGTTATCTACAACATCCTAGTAACTAAAATGGAGCCATTGACCAAAGTAAGACCAAATGAAGCTCAATACACTCAATTAGGACAAAATAGGCTCATTACATCATCCTTTGGTTTCTACAACATCCTAGTGAGTAAAATGGAGCCATTGACCAAAGTAAGACGAAATGAAGCTCAATACACTCATTAGGACCAAAATAGGCTCATTACACCATCCTTTTGTTATCTACAACATCCTAGTGACTAAAATGGATGAATTGATCAAAGTTAGACCAAATGAAGCTTAATACACTCAATTAGGACCAAAATTGGCTCATTACATCAACCTTTAGTTACCTACACCTTCCTAGTGACTAAAATGGACCAGTTGACCAAAGTAAGACCATATGAAGCTCAATACACTCAATTAGGACAAAAATAGGGTCATTACACCATCCTTTGGTTATCTACAACATCCTAGTGACTAAAATGGAGCCATTGACCAAAGTAAGAGCAAATGAAGCAATACACTCAATTAGGACCAAAATAGGCTCATTTCATCATCCTTTGGTTATCTACAACATCCTAGTGACTAAAATGGAGCCATTGACCAAAGTAAGACCAAATGAAGCTCAATACACTCAATTAGGACAAATAGGCTCATTACACCATCCTTTGGTTATCTACAACATCCTAGTAACTAAAATGGAGTCATTGACCAAAGTAAGACCAAATGAAGCTCAATACACTCAATTAGGACAAAAATAGGCTCATTACATCATCCTTTGGTTACTTACATCTAGTGACTAAAATGGATGAATTGCCAAAGTAAGACCAAATGAAGCTCAATACACTCAATTAGGACCAAAATAGGCTCATTGCACCATCCTTTGGTTATCTACAACATCCTAGTGACTGAAATGGAGGCATTGACCAAAGTAAGACGAAATGAAGCTCAATACACTCAATTAGTACAAAATAAGGCTCATTACATCATCCTTTGGTTACCTACAGCTTCCTAGTGACTAAAATGGATCAGTTGACCAAAGTAAGACAAAATGAAGCTCAATACACTCAATTAGGACCAAAATAGGCTCATTACATCCTTTGGTTATCTACAACATCCTAGTAACTAAAATGGAGCCATTGACAAAGTAAGACCAAATGAAGCTCAATACACTCAATTAGGACCAAAATAGGCTCATTACATCATCCTTTGGTTATCTACAACATCCTAGTGAGTAAAATGGAGCCATTGACCAAAGTAAGACCAAATGAAGCTCAATACACTCAATTAGGAAAAAGGCTCATTACACCATCCTTTTGTTATCTACAACATCCTAGTGACTAAAATGGATGAATTGATCAAAGTTAGACCAAATGAAGCTTAATACACTCAATTAGGACCAAAATTGGCTCATTACATCAACCTTTAGTTACCTACCTTCCTAGTGACTAAAATGGACCAGTTGACCAAAGTAAGACCAAATGAAGCTCAATACACTCATTTAGGACCAAAATAGGCTCATTACACCATCCTTTGGTATCTACAACATCCTAGTGACTAAAATGGAGCCATTGACCAAAGTAAGACCAAATGAAGCTCAATACACTCAATTAGGACCAAAATAGGCTCATTACATCATCCTTTGGTTATCTACAACATCCTAGTGACTAAAATGGAGCCATTGACCAAAGTAAGACCAAATGAAGCTCAATACACTCTAGGACCCAGCCTGGCCAACATCCTAGTGACTAAAATGGAGCCATTGACCAAAGTAAGACCAAATGAAGCTCAATACACTCAATTAGGACCAAAATAGGCTCATTACATCCTTTGGTTATCTACAACATCCTAGTGACTAAAATGGAGCCATTGACCAAGTAAGACCAAATGAAGCTCAATACACTCAATTAGGACAAAAATAGGCTCATTACACCATCCTTTTTTATCTACAACATCCTAGTGACTAAAATGGATAAATTGATCAAAGTAAGACCAAATGAAGCTTAATACACTCAAGTAGGACCAAAATAGGCTCATTACATCAACCTTTAGTTACCTACACCTTCCTAGTGACTAAAATGGATCAGTTGACCAAAGTAAGACCAAATGAAGCTCAATACACTCAATTAGGACCAAAATAGGCTCATTACAACATCATTTGGTTATCTACAACATCCTAGTGACTGAAATGGAGGCATTGACCAAAGTAAGACGAAATGCTGCTCAATACACTCAATTAGTACAAAATAAGGTTCATTACATCAACCTTTGGTTACCTACAGCTTCCTAGTGACGAAAATGGATCAGTTGACCAAAGTAAGACAAAATGAAGCTCAATACACTCAATTAGGACCAAAATAGGCTCATTACACCATCCTTTGGTTATCTACAACATCCTAGTAACTAAAATGGAGCCATTGACCAAATTAAGACCAAATGAAGCTCAATACACTCAATTAGGACAAAAATAGGCTCATTACATCATCCTTTGGTTACTACACCCTAGTGACTAAAATGGATGAATTGCCAAAGTAAGACCAAATGAAGCTCAATACACTCAATTAGGACCAAAATAGGTCATTATCCTTTGGTTATCTACAACATCCTAGTGACCATTGACCAAAGTAAGACAAATGACTCCAAAATAAGGCTCATTACATCATCCTTTGGTTAATCCTAGTGACTAAAATGGATCATTGACCAAAGTAAGACAAATGAAGCTCAATACACTCAATTAGGACCAAAATAGGCTCATTACACCATCCTTTGGTTATCTACAACATCCTAGTGACTAAAATGGAGCCATTGACCAAAGTAAGACCAAATGAAGCTCAATACACTCAATTAGGACCAAAATAGGCTCATTACATCATCCTTTGGTTATCTACAACATCCTAGTGACTAAAATGGAGCCATTGACCAAAGTAAGACCAAATGAAGCTCAATACACTCAATTAGGACCAAAATAGGCTTATTACACCATCCTTTTGTTATCTACAACATCCTAGTGACTAAAATGGATAAATTGATCAAAGTAAGACCAAATGAAGCTTAATACACTCAAGTAGGACCAAAATTGGCTCATTACATCAACCTTTAGTTACTACACCTTCCTAGTGACTAAAATGGATCAGTTGACCTAAGTAAGACCAAAGAAGCTCAATAGACTCAATTAGGACCAAAATAGGCTCATTACAACATCATTTGGTTATCTACAACATCCTAGTGACTGAAATGGAGGCATTGACCAAAGTAAGACAAATGCTGCTCAATACACTCAATTAGTACAAAATAAGGTTCATTACATCAACCATTGGTTACCTACAGCTTCCTAGTGACGAAAATGGATCAGTTGACCAAAGTAAGACAAAATGAAGCTCAATACACTCAATTAGGACCAAAATAGGCTCATTACACCATCCTTTGGTTATCTACAACATCCTAGTAACTAAAATGGAGCCATTGACCAAAGTAAGACCAAATGAAGCTCAATACACTCAATTAGGACAAAAATAGGCTCATTACATCATCCTTTGGTTATCTACAACATCCTAGTGAGTAAAATGGATTGACAAAGTAAGACCAATGAAGCTCACACTCAATTAGGACCAAAATAGGCTCATTACATCATCCTTTGGTTATCTACAACATCCTAGTGAGTAAAATGGAGCCATTGACCAAAGTAAGACCAAATGAAGCTCAATACACTCAATTAGGACAAAAATAGGCTCATTACACCATCCTT
>RYYW01000405.1:19858-50766 GCA_013621005.1 Aeschynomene evenia | reverse complement strand
AAACAATCCTAGTCACTAAAATGGAGTCATTGACCAAAGTAAGACCAAATGAAGCTCAATACACTCAATTAGGACCAAAATAGACTCATTAGGTCATCCTTTGGTTATCTAAACCTTCCTAGTGACTAAAATTGAAGAGTTGACCAAACAAAGACCTAATGAAGCTCAATACACTCAATTAGAACCAAAATAGGCTCATTACATCATCCTTTGGTGATATAAACTATCCTAGTGACTTAAATGGAGCCTTTGACCGAAGTAAGACCAAATGAAGCTCAATACACTCAATTAGGACCAAAATGAGCTCATAAGGTCATCCTTTGGTTATCTAAACATTCCTAGTGACTAAAATTGAAGAATTGACCAAAGTAAGACCAAACAAAGCTCAATACACTCAATTAGGACCAAAATAGGCTCATCACATCATCCTTTGGTTGTCTACAATATCCCAGTGACTAAAATGGAGCCATTGACCAAAGTAAGACCAAATGAAGCTCAATACACTCAAAATAGGCTCTTTAGGTCATCCTTTGGTTATCTTGTAAGCTCCAGAACCCTTCTGAGAGAATTAAGCATAATTCTCTTAGAGTTATGAAAGTTTTAATGATAACAAGGTAAGCCATAAGTATAAAATTTTACTTAAGGTTTGCTAATATGTGCGCTAAGTGTCTCAGAAAGCTATAAATTATTGCAATGCCATGAGCAAAGACCAAAGACAAAACATCAAGTAACCTCGAGATCAATTGATAAATCATAGCGCCAAAGATATCAGAAAGGATATCTCAGAAGCGCAGAAGGTGAAAACATGTTTCTGAGGAAAGAACACTGTCGCCTCAGAAGGGTCTCAGAAGACCTAGCGACTAGGAGTTCTCAGAAGGGTCTTCCCTCAGAAGGTTAGCCTCAGAAGTCCGTACAACTCTTAGAAGGTTGGACTCAGAAGCAACCAAGTGTCTGGACTCAAGGAAGTGCAAACAGACTCAGAAAGCTCGCTACAACTAGCCAAGGAAGTGGGAACACGCGCACTGTGCAGTTCTGAAAAGTTCCTCATTTTGCGCTGACTGTAGCAGGGAGCCGTTCTGAAAAGGACACAGCCACATAAGCAAAGTGAAAGCCTCTAATTTCGCGGCTCTTTGATGCCTATATATATGAGTTCAATTCCAGAGCAATGTGACGAAAACTCTTGCACTAAAACTCTTGATTAAACGTGCCAAAACTCTGTTGAATTGAAAATCATTTTGCGAAAACTTAGAACTTTCTCAGAAAGACAATTTTTACGAAATTGTTTTTCTAACTTTGCAAAATCTTCTAGTTCTGAATTGGTGTAAATTCTTACATTGTAAGTTAATCCTAGAAGTCTACTAAGTGTAAAACTAGGTTTGTAACTTAGTCTTGGTAGTTGTTTTCGATCAAAACAAACTTTCTGAAAAACGCTAAGTCCTTCGTTGTTTGAAGGCAGTTTTAAGTCCTCTAGTGTTTGAGGCAAGGAAGTCCTCTGTTGTGAGGCAAGGAATTGTGTTGTGAGGCAAGGAAGTCCTCTGTTGTGAGGCAAGGAAGTCCTTAATTGTTTAAGGCAAGGAAGTCCTCTAGTGTGAGGCAAGGAAATCCACTTCGGGTTGTGAAGTGGTGGAAAGTCCTTTACGTGGTAAAGGCAGTGTTGTCTGGGAAGGCACATTAAGAAGAATATCTAAGAACTCTCAACTGAAGGTTGAGGACTGGAGTAGGTTGGTTATAACCGAACCAGTATAAAATCCCTTGTGTTAAGCTTTTCTCCCTAACTCATTACGTGTCCAAATCTTTGAGAAAAACTCTATCACAACTTTAATCAAGAGGTCTTTTGAAAACCTTATTGATCAAAATCAGAAAGCTTTTAAGAAACTTAAATCTTAAGTCGTTTTCTTAAAAATCTCTCAGAAAGGAACTTTCTTAGAAAGACTAAGTTCTCAGAAACTTAATCTTCTCAGAAAGCATTTTCCGCTGCAAACTCTTAATCATACCTTCTGAGTAAAACAGCTTTCTAAGTAAAAGTTTTAACAAGCAATTTTTAAAACTTGCACGATTCAACCCCCCCTTCTCGTGCACACATACACTTTCAATTGGCATCAGAGCTCGGTCCTTAAGGGGTTGAGCACTTCGCAGTGTCAAGGAAAAAGATCCACGAAGGGAAATATGAACTCACCAGCTGCATTCATATCAGATGGGGCCTTCAATAAACAGACCTCCGATGTTTCTCGGAGACAGCTTCGACTACTGGCGTGACAGGATGACGCTGTTCATCAAGCACACCAGTTTGGACTTATGGGATAGGATCGAGAATGGAGACTATCAGCCTCTGCAGACAATTACAGAGGATGTTGTAGTTGCAACAGACGCTGAGCCAGGAGCGGCACCTCCAACACTCAGAACCTATACAAGACGAGTCCCTAAGGATGAATGGACTCAAGAGATGAAAGAGAAGATACAACTCAACTTCAAAGCTAAATACATTCTTCTCTGCGCCTTGCCCAAGGTAGAATACGACAAGATTGTGTCGTGTGATACGCTCAAGAAATTTGGGAGAGATTACACATGCTGCACGAAGGAAATGATGAAGTCAAGGAAACTAAGGTATCAATGCTCGTACATAAGTACGAGTCCTTCTGCATGCAACCTGAGGAAACTATTGACAACATGTCAATAAGATTTCTCCACATCATAAATCAGCTAAAGGTCTTGGGAAAGACCTACTCCAACGCTGAGATGGTGAGGAAAATTCTCAGAAGCCTCTCTGCCAAGTGGCGCCCAAAGGTGACAGCAATCCAAGAAGCAAAGGATCTAAATCAGCTGGGTTTAGATGTATTGTTTGGCTCACTCAAAACTCACGAGATTGAGCTTGAAGGACTACTTGGAGGACCATCTTCATCCTCAAGACCTCAGAAAGCTCTGGCTCTGAAAAGTCAGATCAAAAAGACTTCAAAAGCCTAAAGGCTGAAGAAATATCTGAATCTGAAAACGATCAAAACTCAGATTCCGATGAAGATGACATCTCTCTTCTAGTAAGGAAAATGAAGAAAGCTTGGAGAGAGAAGACCAAGCAAAGACAAAGAGATCACACCTAGAAAAGGAAAGTCAAAGTCTTCTGATGCCACATGTTTTGGCTGTGGAGAAAGGGCCACTTCAGAACGGAGTGCCTCAGAACAAGAAAGAAGAAGTTCATTCCAAGAAGAAGAAGAAGGCAATGGCTGCTACATGGAGTGACTCAGAAGAGGAAGACTCTGAGTCAAAGTGAAGAGGAAGCTAATGTCTGCTTCATGGCCGGTACTGACTATATTCTGGAAACAGAATCTGAGTCAGAAGAGGTACCAAACACTCCTCCTCTCTCATACTCATACAATGAGATCTCAGAACTCTATGAAGAGCTTCTGAGAGACTCAAACGAATTAGCTAACAATTTCAGCAAACTAAGAAAGTCTTTTAAATCCTTAGAAGCTGAAAATGCTAGACTAATTCAAGAAGTAGAGAACCTAAGGCTTGAAAGAGATGACTTTAAAAATAGATATCTTGAAAGTCACAACCTCTATCAAGCTTTAGAAACAATGTCTTCTGTAACTGTTGAAAAAAGCCGAACTGGCTTTGATAGAATTACAAAAGACAAATGAGCTTCTCACTTCTGACTTGGTTAAGATGGTCAAAGGTGAAAAAATGATGACACTCTTGCTTGGTGGTCAAAGACCTTACAAGGATAAGAGTGGACTCGGTTATGAAGAAATCTTCGAACCAAATGATATTGATCCATCCTTAACTAAATCACCTCGCACGTGCATAGCTTGTTTTAAGAGTGGCCATGGTTCTGAAAAATGTCCTATGTTGGAAAAAGGGAATTCTCAAGCTCAGAAGGCTCAAAAGAAAACTCAGAAAGCTAAGCCTTCTAAGAAGACTACCCCTCTCAGAAGGGAAAAACTTCTCAGAAAGCAAGTGCTTCTGAAAAGGGCAAACAAAAGGTCTCTGACTCTCAAAACCATGACCTCTCTAAGAAAAGAAGGCAAAAGTCCAAGAAAGCTAACAAGCAAGGACCCAACAAAGAATGGGTACCTAAATCTGTTAACTTTGTGACTGCAGGTGCATCATCAAGCGCTGCTCCACCACCACGATGAGCAGTGGTACCTTGACAGTGGCTGCTCAAGGCACATGACTGGAAGCAAGCACTGGTTCAGAAGTCTCAAGCCCAAGAAAGGCGGAACAGTGCGATTCGGTGATGGCGCTAAAGGGAGAGTCACTGCAATCGGAGATGTTGGTAAGGACTCCTCTCACCAAATCTCAGATGTACTTTTGGTCGATGGCTTAACTCACAATCTATTAAGCATTAGTCAATTTTGTGACAAAGGCTTAAAGGTTGAGTTTTATGCCAAGTATTGTCATGTGATTAATCTCACAACTGACAAGATCGTTCTGGAAGGAAAACGTGTGGTAACATCTATGTTATCCATCTGGATGATCTAAAGGATCAAAATGTGGAATGCCTTGTCTCTGTCCAAGAAGACAAATGGCTATGGCATAAGAAACTTGGTCATGCCCATATGAGACTTCTTTCTGAACTCTCTCAGAAAGGACTTGTAAAGGGCCTTCCCAGAATTAAGTATCAGAAGGATGCAACCTGCGACTTCTGTGAAAAGGGAAACAGACCAAGGCCTCCTTTCCCAGTAAAAGTGGTATTTCTACTCAGAAACCACTGGAACTGCTCCACATGGATCTCTTCGGACCAACCAGAACAGCTTCCCTTTCTGGAAAACGCTATGGTCTTGTCATAGTGGATGATTACTCCAGATTCACTTGGGTTTCTTTCTAGCTTCTAAGGAAGAAACTTTTGAGAAGTTCAAAGCATTTGCGAAAAGAGTTTCAACTGAAAAAGATTCGCACATTCATGCCATTAGATCAGATCATGGTGGTGAATTTGAGAATCATGCTTTTGAAAAGCTTTGTGAAAATCTGGGCATAGCTCACGAATTCTCATCTCCCAGAACTCCTCAACAAAATGGAGTAGCTGAGAGAAAGAATCGAAGCCTTCAAGAGATGGCAAGAACAATGCTCTTAGAAAGTGGACTTTCAAAAAGGTTTCTGGGCTGAAGCAGTAAATACTTCATGCTACATTCAGAATCGAGTCTTTCTAAGACCAATTCTGAAAAAGACACCTTACGAGCTATGGAAGAATAAAATACCAAACATTTCTTATTTCCATATATTTGGTTCTTCTTGTTTTATTCTCAACACAAAGGACAAACTCTCCAAGTTTTGATCCTAAGTCCGATGATGGATACTTCCTAGGATACTCCTCAGCCTCTAAAGCTTACAGAGTATATACAAAAGGAGTAAATGTGTTGAAGAGACAATCCATATTAAGTTCAAAGAACTTAGTAAGGACCTGTCTCAGAAAGATGCTGACTTAGAAGATGAATTTGAGAAACTCAACATCTCTTCTGAGAAAGCCAAAAGGAAAATTCTTATAGATGATGAGACTGACTTCCAACCCATGGAACAATCATCTTCATCTAAAGAAAAATCTAGTAACATCATCAAAGCTCCAGAACCTAGAGAATCTACTTCTCCAAATACAATGGAACCTAGATTCTCAGAAGGACAAGCTTCTGATGACTCAGAAAGAGAACCTTCTGTGTCTCGTTCTCAGAACCCTACTCCTAAAGGGATCAGAGGTTCAAGAGACTTGAAGAACATCTCTCAGAATGAAGTCTTGGGCAATCCAGAAAGTGGCGTAAGAACCAGAAGGAACTATACAAATCTTGCTATGGTTCTGAACTTGAACCAGATTCCATAGAAGAGGCGTTAGATGATCCTAGCTGGGTAAATGCCATGCAGGATGAACTTGACAATTCGAGAGAAATCAAGTTTGGAAACTGACTCAGAAACCCAAAGGCAAGAGTGTCATTGGGACTAAATGGGTGTTTCGAAACAAACTTGATGAAAACGGTCAAGTCGTGAGAAACAAGGCAGATTGGTTGCTCAAGGGTACAACCAACAAGAAGGGATAGATTATGATGAAACCAGTCGCAAGATTGGAAGCTATCAGAATGTTGCTAGCTTTTGCTGCACAAAAGGTTTCAAACTCTATCAGATGGACGTTAAGTCTGCCTTCTTGAATGGATACCTTTCTGAGGAAGTTTATGTAAAAACCTCCTGGTTTTGTGAATGATGCATTCCGAATCATGAGAAATTCCAAGAACGATGTTGGATATGGAAGTTTTGTAAGCTTGTGATTCGGGAATGCATCATTCACAAACCAGGAGGTTGTTTTACAACTTCCTCAGAAAGGTATCCATTCAAGAAGGCGGACTTAACGTCCATCTGATAGAGTTTGAACCTTTATGTGCAGCAAAAGCTAGCAACATTCTGATAGCTTCCAATCTTGCGACTGGGAGCAAAAGTTTTCATCATAATCTATCCCTTCTTGTTGGTTGTACCCTTGAGCAACCAATCTTGCCTTGTTTCTCACGACTTGACCGTTTTCATCAAGTTTGTTTCGAAACACCCATTTAGTCCCAATGACACTCTTGCCTTTGGGTTTCTGAGTCAGTTTCCAAACTTGATTTCTCTCAAATTGGTCAAGTTCATCCTGCATGGCATTTACCCAGCTAGGATCATCTAACGCCTCTTCTATGGAATCTGGTTCAAGTTCAGAGACCATAGCAAGATTTGTATAGTTCCTTCTGGTTCTCACGCCACTTTCTGGATTGCCCAAGACTTCATTCTGAGAGATTCTTCAAGTCTCTTGAACCTCTGATCCCTTTAGGAGTAGGGTTCTGAGAACGAGACACAGAAGGTTCTCTTTCTGAGTCATCAGAAGCTTGTCCTTCTGAGAATCTAGGTTCCATTGTATTTGGAGAAGTAGATTCTCCAGGTTCTGGAGCTTTGATGATGTTACTAGATTTTTCTTTAGATGACGATGATTGTTCCATGGGTTGGAAGTCAGTCTCATCATCTATAAGAATTTTCCTTTTGGCTTTCTCAGAAGAGATGTTGAGTTTCTCAAATTCATCTTCTAAGTCAGCACCTTTCTGAGACAGGTCCTTACTAAGTTCTTTGAACTTGATATGGATTGTCTCTTCAACACATTTACTCCTTTTGTTATATACTCTGTAAGCTTTAGAGGCTGAGGAGTATCCTAGGAAGTATCCATCATCGGACTTAGGATCAAACTTGGAGAGTTTGTCCTTTGTGTTGAGAATAAAAAAGAAGAACCAAATATATGAAATAAGAAATGTTTGGTATTTTATTCTTCCATAGCTCGTAAGGTGTCTTTTTCAGAATTGGTCTTAGAAAGACTCGATTCTGAATGTAGCATGAAGTATTTACTGCTTCAGCCCAGAAACCTTTTGAAAGTCCACTTTCTAGAGCATTGTTCTTGCCATCTCTTGAAGGCTTCGATTCTTTCTCTCAGCTACTCCATTTTGTTGAGGAGTTCTGGGAGATGAGAATTCGTGAGCTATGCCCAGATTTTCACAAAGCTTTTCAAAAGCATGATTCTCAAATTCACCACCATGATCTGATCTAATGGCATGAATGTGCGAATCTTTTTCAGTTGAAACTCTTTTCGCAAATGCTTTGAACTTCTCAAAAGTTTCTTCCTTAGAAGCTAGAAAGAAACCCAAGTGAATCTGGAGTATCATCCACTATGACAAGACCATAGCGTTTTCCAGAAAGGGAAGCTGTTCTGGTTGGTCCGAAGAGATCCATGTGGAGCAGTTCCAGTGGTTTCTGAGTAGAAATACCACTTTTACTGGAAAGGAAGCCTTGGTCCTGTTTCCCTTTTTCACAGAAGTCGCAGGTGCATCCTTCTTGATACTTAATTCTGGGAAGGCCCTTTACGAAGTCCTTTCTGAGAGAGTTCAGAAAGAAGTCTCATATGGGCATGACCAAGTTTCTTATGCCATAGCCATTTGTCTTCTTGGACAGAGACAAGGCATTCCACATTTTGATCCTTTAGATCATCCAGATGGATAACATAAATGTTACCACACGTTTTCCTTCCAGAACGACCTTGTCATTGTGAGATTAATCACATGACAATACTTGGCATAAAACTCAACCTTTAAGCCTTTGTCACAAAATTGACTAATGCTTAATAGATTGTGAGTTAAGCCATCGACCAAAGTACATCTGAGATTTGGTGAGAGGATCCTTACCAACATCTCCGATTGCAGTGACTCTCCCTTTAGCGCCATCACGAATCGCACTGTTCCGCCTTTCTTGGGCTTGAGACTTCTGAACCAGTGCTTGCTCCAGTCATGTGCCTTGAGCAGCCCACTGTCAAGGTACCACTGCTCATCGTGGTGGTGGAGCAGCGCTTGATGATGCACCTGCAGTCACAAAGTTAACAGATTTAGGTACCCATTCTTTGTTGGGTCCTTGCTTGTTAGCTTTCTTTGGACTTTTGCCTTCTTTTCTTAGAGGGTCATGGTTTTGAGAGTCAGAGACCTTTTGTTTGCCCTTTTCAGAAGCACTGCTTTCTGAGAAGTTTTCCCTCTGAGAGGGGATAGTCTTCTTAGAAAGCTTAGCTTTCTGAGTTTTCTTTGAGCCTTCTGAGGCTTAGAGATTTTTCCTTTTTTCCAACATAGGACATTTTCAGAACCATGGCCACTCTTAAAACAAGCTATGCACGTGCGAGGTGATTAGTTAAGGATGATCAATATCATTTGGTTCGAAGATTTCTTCATAACCGAGTCCACTCTTATCCTTGTAAGGTCTTTGACCACCAAGCAAGAGTGTCATCATTTTTCACCTTTGACCATCTTAACCAAGTCAGAAGTGAGAAGCTCATTTGTCTTTTGTAATTCTATCAAAGCCAGTTCGGCTTTTTCAAACAGTTACAGAAGACATTGTTTCTAAAGCTTGATAGAGGTTGTGGCTTTCAAGATATCTATTTTTAAAGTCATCTCTTTCAAGCCTTAGGTTCTCTACTTCTTGAATTAGTCTAGCATTTTCAGCTTCTAAGGATTTAAAAGACTTTCTTAGTTTGCTGAAATTGTTAGCTAATTCGTTTGAGTCTCTCAGAAGCTCTTCATAGAGTTCTGAGATCTCATTGTATGAGTATGAGAGAGGAGGAGTGTTTGGTACCTCTTCTGACTCAGATTCTGTTTCCAGAATATAGTCAGTACCGGCCATGAAGCAGACATTAGCTTCCTCTTCACTTTCTGACTCAGAGTCTCCTCTTCTGAGTCACTCCATGTAGCAGCCATTGCCTTCTTCTTTCTCTTGGGAATGAACTTCTTCTTTCCCTTGTTCTGAGGACACTCCGTTCTGAAGTGGCCCTTTTCTCCACAGCCAAAACATGTGGCATCAGAAGACTTTGACTTTCCTTTTCTAGGTGTGATCTCTTTGTCTTTGCTTGGTCTTCTCTTCCAAGCTTTCTTCATTTTCCTTACTAGAAGAGAGATGTCATCTTCATCGGAATCTGAGTTTTGATCGTTTTCAGATTCAGATATTTCTTCAGCCTTTAAGGCTTTTGAAGTCTTTTTGATCTGACTTTTCAGAGCCAGAGCTTTCTGAGGTCTTGAGGATGAAGATGGTCCTCCAAGTAGTCCTTCAAGCTCAATCTCGTGAGTTTTGAGTGAGCCAAACAATACATCTAAACCCAGCTGATTTAGATCCTTTGCTTCTTGGATTGCTGTCACCTTTGGGCGCCACTTGGCAGAGAGGCTTCTGAGAATTTTCCTCACCATCTCAGCGTTGGAGTAGGTCTTTCCCAAGACCTTTAGCTGATTTATGATGTGGAGAAATCTTATTGACATGTTGTCAATAGTTTCCTCAGGTTGCATGCAGAAGGACTCGTACTTATGTACGAGCATTGATACCTTAGTTTCCTTGACTTCATCATTTCCTTCGTGCAGCATGTGTAATCTCTCCCAAATTTCTTGAGCGGTATCACACGACACAATCTTGTCGTATTCTACCTTGGGCAAGGCGCAGAGAAGAATGTATTTAGCTTTGAAGTTGAGTTGTATCTTCTCTTTCATCTTGAGTCCATTCATCCTTAGGGACTCGTCTTGTATAGGTTCTGAGTGTTGGAGGTGCCGCTCCTGGCTCAGCGTCTGTTGCAACTACAGCATCCTCTGTAATTGTCTGCAGAGGCTGATAGTCTCCATTCTCGATCCTATCCCATAAGTCCAAACTGGTGTGCTTGATGAACAGCGTCATCCTGTCACGCCAGTAGTCGAAGCTGTCTCCGAGAAACATCGGAGGTCTGTTTATTGAGGCCCCATCTGATATGAATGCAGCTGGTGAGTTCATATTTCCCTTCGTGGATCTTTTTCCTTGACACTGCGAAGTGCTCAACCCCTTAAGGACCGAGCTCTGATGCCAATTGAAAGTGTATGTGTGCACGAGAAGGGGGGGTTGAATCGTGCAAGTTTTAAAAATTGCTTGTTAAAACTTTTACTTAGAAAGCTGTTTGTACTCAGAAGGTATGATTAAGAGTTTGCAGCGGAAAATGCTTTCTGAGAAGATTAAGTTTCTGAGAACTTAGTCTTTCTAAGAAAGTTCCTTTCTGAGAGATTTTTAAGAAAACGACTTAAGATTTAAGTTTCTTAAAAGCTTTCTGATTTTGATCAATAAGGTTTTCAAAAGACCTCTTGATTAAAGTTGTGATAGAGTTTTTCTCAAAGATTTGGACACGTAATGAGTTAGGGAGAAAAGCTTAACACAAGGGATTTTATACTGGTTCGGTTATAACCAACCTACTCCAGTCCTCAACCTTTAGTTGAGAGTTCTTAGATATTCTTCTTAATGTGCCTTCCCAGACAACACTGCCTTTACCACGTAAAGGACTTTCACCACTTCACAACCCGAAGTGGATTTCCTTGCCTCACACTAGAGGACTTCCTTGCCTTAAACAATTAAGGACTTCCTTGCCTCACAACAGAGGACTTCCTTGCCTGACAGAGGACTTCCTTGCCTCACAACAGAGGACTTCCTTGCCTCAAACACTAGAGGACTTAAAACTGCCTTCAAACAACGAAGGACTTAGCGTTTTTCAGAAAGTTTGTTTTGATCGAAAACAACTACCAAGACTAAGTTACAAACCTAGTTTTACACTTAGTAGACTTCTAGGATTAACTTACACATGTAAGAATTTACACCAATTCAGAACTAGAAGATTTGCAAAGTTAGAAAAACAATTTCGTAAAAATTGTCTTTCTGAGAAAGTTCTAAGTTTTCGCAAAATGATTTTCAATTCAACAGAGTTTTTGGCACGTTTAATCAAGAGTGTTTAGTGCAAGAGTTTCGTCCTATTGCTCTGGAATTGAACTCATATATATAGGCATCAAAGAGCCGCGAAATTAGAGGCTTTCACTTTGCTTATGTGGCTGTGTCCTTTTCAGAACGGCTCCCTGCTACAGTCAGCGCAAATGAGGAACTTTTTCAGAACTGCACAGTGCGCGTGTTCCCACTTCCTTGGCTAGTTGTAGCGAGCTTTCTGAGTCTGTTTGCACTTTCCTTGAGTCCATACACTTGGTTGCTTCTGAGTCCAACCTTCTAGAGTTGTACGGACTTCTGAGGCTAACCTTCTGAGGAAGACCCTTCTGAGAACTCCTAGTCGCTAGGTCTTCTGAGACCCTTCTGAGGCGACAGTGTTCTTTCCTCAGAACATGTTTTCACCTTCTGCGCTTCTGAGATATCCTTTCTGATATCTTTGGCGCTATGTTTTATCAATTCATCTCGAGGTTACTTGATGTTTTGTCTTTGGTCTTTGCTCATGGCATTGCAATAATTTATAGCTTTCTGGAGACACTTAGCGCACATATTAGCAAACCTTAAGTAAAATTTTATACTTATGGCTTACCTTGTTATCATTAAACTTTCATACTCTAAGAGAATTATGCTTAATTCTCTCAGAAGGGTTCTGGAGCTTACAAGATAACCAAAGGATGACCTAAAGAGCCTATTTTGAGTGTATTGAGCTTCATTTGGTCTTACTTTGGTCAATGGCTCCATTTTAGTCACTGGGATATTGTAGAAACCAAAGGATGATGTGATGAGCCTATTTTGGTCCTAATTGAGTGTATTGAGCTTTGTTTGGTCTTACTTTGGTCAATTCTTCAATTTTAGTCACTAGGAATGTTTAGATAACCAAAGGATGACCTTATGAGCTCATTTTGGTCCTAATTGAGTGTATTGAGCTTCATTTGGTCTTACTTGGTCAAAGGCTCCATTTAGTCACTAGGATAGTTTATATCACCAAAGGATGATGTAATGAGCCTATTTTGGTTCTAATTGAGTGTATTGAGCTTCATTAGGTCTTTGTTTGGTCAACTCTTCAATTTTAGTCACTAGGAAGGTTTAGATAACCAAAGGATGACCTAATGAGTCTATTTTGGTCCTAATTGAGTGTATTGAGCTTCATTTGGTCTTACTTTGGTCAATGACTCCATTTTAGTGACTAGGATTGTTTATATAACCAAAGGATGATGTAATGAGCCTATGTTGGTTCTAATTGAGTGTATTGAGCTTCATTAGATCTTACTTTGGTCAATTCTTCCATTTTACTCACTAGGAAGGTTTAGATAACCAAAGGATGACCTAAAGAGCCTATTTTGAGTGTATTGAGCTTCATTTGGTCTTACTTTGGTCAATGGCTCCATTTTAGTCACTAGGATATTGTAGACAACCAAAGGATGATGTGATGAGCCTATTTTGGTCCTAATTGAGTGTATTGAGCTTCGTTTGGTCTTACTTTGGTCAATTCTTCAATTTTAGTCACTAGGAAGGTTTAGATAACCAAAGGATGACCTTATGAGCCTATTTTGGTCCTAATTGAGTGTATTGAGCTTCATTTGGTCTTACTTTGGTCAATGACTCCATTTTAGTGACTAGGATTGTTTATATAACCAAAGGATGATGTAATGAGCCTACTTTGGTTCTAATTGAGTGAATTGAGCTTCATTAGGTCTTACTTTGTTCAATTCTTCAATTATAGTCACTAGGAAAGTTTGGATAAGCAAAGGATGACCTAATTAGCCTATTTTAGTCCTAATTGAGTGTGTTGAGCTTCATTTGGTCTTACTTTGGTCAATGGCTCCATTTTAGTCACTAGGATGTTGTACATAACAAAAGGATGATGTAATCAGCCTATTTTGGTCCTAATTGAGTGTATTGAGCTTCATTAGGTCTTACTTTGATCAATTCTTGCATTCTAGTCACAAGGAAGGTTTAGATAACCAAAGGATGACCTAATGAGCCTATTTTGGTCCTAATTGAGTGTATTGAACTCCATTTGGTCTTACTTTGGTCAATGGCTCCATGTTAGTCACTAGGATGTTGTAGATAACCAAAGGATGATGTAATGAGCCTATTTTGGTTCTAATTGAGTGTATCGAGCTTAATTTGGTCTTACTTTGATCAATGACTTCATTTAAGTCACTACGATGGTTTATATAACAAAAGGATGATGTAATGAGCCTATTTTGGTTCTAATTGAGTGTATTGAGCTTCATTAGGTCTTACTTTGGTCAATTCTTCAATTTTAGTCACTAGGAAGGTTTAGATAACCAAAGGATGACCTAATGAGCCTATTTTGAGTGTATTGAGCTTCATTTGGTCCTAATTAAGTGTATTGAGCTTCGTTTGGTCTTACTTTGGTCAATTCTTCAATTTTAGTCACTAGGAAGGTTTATATAACCAAAGGATGACCTTATGAGCCTATTTTGGTCCTAATTGAGTGTATTGAGCTTCATTTGGTCTTACTTTCGTCAATGACTCCATTTTAGTGACTAGGATGGCTTATATAACCAAAGGATGACGTAATGAGCCTGTTTTGGTTTTAATTGAGTGTATTGAGCTTCATTAGGTCTTACTTTGGTCAACTCTTCAATTTTAGTCACTAGGAAGGTTTAGATAACAAAAGGATGACCTAATGAGTCTATTTTGGTCCTAATTGAGTGTATTGAGCTTCATTTGGTCTTACTTTGGTCAATGGCTCCATTTTAGTCACTAGGATGGTTTATATAATCAAAGGATGATGTAATGAGCCTATGTTGGTTCTAATTGAGTGTATTGAGTTTCATTAGGTCTTACTTTGGTCAACTCTTCAATTTTAGTCACTAGGAAGGTTTAGATAACCAAAGGATGACCTAAAGAGCCTATTTTGAGTGTATTGAGCTTCATTTGGTCTTACTTTGGTCAATGGCTCCATTTTAGTCACTACGATATTGTAGACAACCAAAGGATGATGTGATGAGCCTATTTTGGTCCTAATTGAGTGTATTGAGCTTCGTTTGGTCTTACTTTGGTCAATTCTTCAATTTTAGTCACTAGAAAGGTTTAGATAACCAAAGGATGACCTTATGAGCCTATTTTGGTCCTAATTGAGTGTATTGAGCTTCATTTGGTCTTACTTTCGTCAATGACTCCATTTTAGTGACTAGGATGGCTTATATAACCAAAGGATGACGTAATGTGCCTGTTTTGGTTTTAATTGAGTGTATTGAGCTTCATTAGGTCTTACTTTGGTCAACTGTTCAATTTTAGTCATTAGGAAAGTTTAGATAACCAAAGGATGATGTAATGAGGCTATTTTGGTCCTAATTGAGTGTATTGAGCTTAATTTGGTCTTACTTTGGTCAATGGCTCCATTTTAGTCACTAGGATGGTTTATATAACCAAAGGATGATGTAATGAGCCTATGTTGGTTCTAATTGAGTGTATTGAGCTTCATTAGATCTTACTTTGGTCAATTCTTCCATTTTACTCACTAGCAAGGTTTAGATAACCAAAGGATGACCTAATCAGCCTATTTTGAGTGTATTGAGCTTCATTTGGTCTTACTTTGGTCAATGACTCCATTTTAGCCACTAGGATATTGTATACAACCAAAGGATGATGTGATGAGCCTATTTTGGTCCTAAGTGAGTGTATTGAGTTTTGTTTGGTCTTACTTTGGTCAATTCTTCAATTTTAGTCACTAGGAAGGTTTAGATAACCAAAGGATGGCCTTATGAGCTCATTTTGGTCCTAATTGAGTGTATTGAGCTTCATTTGGTCTTACTTTGGTCAATGGCTCCATTTAAGTCACTAGGATGGTTTATATAACCAAAGGATGATGTAATGAGCCTATTTTAGTTCTAATTGAGTGTATTGAGCTTCATTAGGTCTTTCTTTGGTCAACTCTTCAATTTTAGTCACTAGGAAGGTTTAGATAACCAAAGGATGACCTAATGAGTCTATTTTTGGTCCTAATTGAGTGTATTGAGCTTCATTTGGTCTTACTTTGGTCAATGACTCCATTTTAGTGACTAGGATTGTTTATATAACCAAAGGATGATGTAATGAGCCTATGTTGGTTCTAATTGGGTGTATTGAGCTTCATTAGATCTTACTATGGTCAATTCTTCAGTTTACTCACTAGGAAGGTTTAGATAACCAAAGGATGACCTAAAGAGCCTATTTTGAGTGTATTGAGCTTCATTTGGTCTTACTTTGGTCTATGGCTCCATTTTAGTCACTAGGATATTGTAGACAACCAAAGGATGATGTGATGAGCCTATTTTGGTCCTAATTGAGTGTATTGAGCTTCGTTTGGTCTTACTTTGGTCAATTCTTCAATTTTAGTCACTAGGAAGGTTTAGATAACCAAAGGATGACCTTATGAGCCTATTTTGGTCCTAATTGAGTGTATTGAGCTTCATTTAGTCTTACTTTGGTCAATGGCTCCATTTTAGTCACTAGGATGGTTTATATAACCAAAGGATGATGTAATGAGCCTACTTAGGTTCTAATTGAGTGAATTGAGCTTCATTAGGTCTTACTTTGTTCAATTCTTCAATTATAGTCACTAGGAAAGTTTGGATAAGCAAAGGATGACCTAATTAGCCTATTTTAGTCCTAATTGAGTGTGTTGAGCTTCATTTGGTCTTACTTTGTCAATGGCTCCATTTTAGTCACTAGGATGTTGTACATAACAAAAGGATGATGTAATGAGCCTATTTTGGTCCTAATTGAGTGTATTGTGCTTCATTAGGTCTTACTTTGATCAATTCTTGCATTCTAGTCACAAGGAAGGTTTAGATAACCAAAGGATGACCTAATGAGCCTATTTTGGTCGTAATTGAGTGTATTGAACTCCATTTGGTCTTACTTTGGTCAATGGCTCCATGTTAGTCACTAGGATGTTGTAGATAACCAAAGGATGATGTAATGAGCCTATTTTGGTTCTAATTGAGTGTATCGAGCTTAATTTGGTCTTACTTTGATCAATGGCTTCATTTAAGTCACTACGATGGTTTATATAACAAAAGGATGATGTAATGAGCCTATTTTGGTTCTAATTGAGTGTATTGAGCTTCATTAGGTCTTACTTTGGTCAATTCTTCAATTTTAGTCACTAGGAAGGTTTAGATAACCAAAGGATGACCTAATGAGCCTATTTTGAGTGTATTGAGCTTCAATTGGTCCTAATTAAGTGTATTGAGCTTCATTTGGTCTTACTTTGGTCAATGGCTCTATTTAGTCACTAGGATGTTGTACATAACAAAGGATGATGTAATGAGGCTATTTTGGTCCTAATTGGGTGTATTGAGCTTCATTAGGTCTTACTTTGGTCAATTCTTGCATTCTAGTCACAAGGAAGGTTTAGATAACCAAAGGATGACCTAATGAGCCTATTTTGGTACTAATTGAGTGTATTGAACTCCATTTGGTCTTACTTTGGTCAATGGCTCCATGTTAGTCACTAGGATGTTGTAGATAACCAAAGGATGATGTAATGAGCCTATTTTGGTCCTAATTGAGTGTATCGAGCTTAATTTGGTCTTACTTTGATCAATATCTTCATTTAAGTCACTAGGATTGTTTATATAACCAAAGGATGATGTAATGAGCCTATGTTGGTTCTAATTGAGTGTATTGAGCTTCATTAGATCTTACTTTGGTCAATTCTTCCATTTTACTCACTAGGAAGGTTTAGATAACCAAAGGATGACCTAATGAGACTATTTTGAGTGTATTGAGCTTCATTTAGTCTTACTTTGGTCAATGGCTCCATTTTAGCCACTAGGATATTGTAGACAACCAATGGATGATGTGATGAGCCTATTTTGGTCCTAATTGAGTGTATTGAGCTTTGTTTGGTCTTACTTTGGTCAATTCTTCAATTTTAGTAAACTAGGAAGGTTTAGATAACCAAAGGATGACCCTAATGAGTCTATTTTTGGTCCTAATTGAGTGTATTCAGCTTCATTTGGTCTTACTTTGGTCAATGACTCCATTTTAGTGACTAGGATTGTTTATATAACCAAAGGATGATGTAATGAGCCTATGTTGGTTCTAATTGAGTTGTATTGAGCTTCCATTAGATCTTACTTTGGTCAATTCTTCCATTTTACTCACTAGGAAGGTTTTAGATAACCAAAGGATGACCTAAAGAGCCTATTTTGAGTGTATTGAGCTTCAAATTTGGTTCTTACTTTGGTCAATGGCTCCATTTTTAGTCACTGGGGATATTGTAGAACAACCAAAGGATGATGTGATGAGCCTATTTTTGGTTCCTAAATTGAAGTGTATTGAGCTTTGTTTTGGTCTTACTTTGGTCAATTCTTCAATTTTAGTCACTAGGAATGTTTAGATAACCAAAGGATGACCTTATGAGCTCATTTTGGTCCTAATTGAGTGTTATTGAGCTTCATTTGGCTTACTTCGGTCAAAGGCTCCATTTAAGTCACTAGGATAGTTTATATAACCAAAGGATGATGTAATGAGCCTATTTTGGTTCTAATTGAGCTTCATTAGTTCTTTTCTTTGGTCAACTCTTTCAATTTTAGTCACTAGGAAGGTTTAGATAACAAAAGGATGACCTAATGAGTCTATTTTGGTCCTAATTGAGTGTATTGAGCTTCATTTGGTCTTACTTTGGTCAATGGCTTCCATTTTAGTCACTAGGATGGTTTTATATAACCAAAGGATGATGTAATGAGCCTATGTTGGTTCTATTTGAGTGTATTGAGCTTCATTAGGTCTTACTTTGGTCAACTCTTCAATTTTAGTCACTAGGAAGGTTTAGATAACCAAAGGATGACCTAAAGAGCCTATTTTTGAGTGTATTGAGCTTTCCATTTGGTCCTTACTTTGGTCAATGGCTCCATTTTAGTCGCTACGATATTGTAGACAACCAAAGGATGATGTGATGAGCCTATTTTGGTCCTAATTGAGTGTATTGAACTTTCGTTTGGTCCTTACTTTGGTCAATTCTTCAATTTTAGTCACTAGAAAGGTTTAGATAACCAAAGGATGACCTTATGAGCCTATTTTGGTCCTAATTTAGTTTATTGAGCTTCATTTGGTCTTACTTTGGTCAATGGCTCCATTTTAGTCACTAGGATGGTTTATATAACCAAAGGATGAATGTAATGAGCCTATGTTGGTTCTAATTGAGTGTATTTGAGCTTCATTAGATCTTACTTTGGTCAATTCTTCCATTTTACTCACAAGGAAGGTTTAGATAACCAAAGGATGACCTAAAGAGCCTATTTTGAGTGTATTGAGCTTCATTTGGTCTTACTTTGGTCAATGGCTCCATTTTAGTCACTAGGATATTGTAGACAACCAAAGGATGATGTGATGAGCCTATTTTGGTCCTAATTGAGTTGTATTGAGCTTCGTTTGGTCTTACTTTGGTCAATTCTTCAATTTTAGTCAACTAGGAAGGTTTAGATAACCAAAGGATGACCTTATGAGCCTATTTTGGTCCTAATTGAGTGTATTGAGCTTCATTTGGTCTTACTTTCGTCAATGACTCCATTTTAGTGACTAGGATGGCTTATATAACCAAAGGATGACGTAATGAGCCTGTTTTGGTTTTAATTGAGTGTATTGAGCTTCATTAGGTCTTTACTTTGGTCAACTGTTCAATTTTAGTCATTAGGAAAGTTTAGATAACCAAAGGATGATGTAATGAGGCTATTTTGGTCCTAATTGAGTGTATTCAGCTTTATTTGGTCTTACCTTGGTCAATGGCTCCATTTTAGTCACTAGGGATGGTTTTAATATAACCAAAGGATGATGTAATGAGCCTATGTTTGTTTCTAATTGAGTGTATTGAGCTTCATTAGATCTTACTTTGGTCAATTCTTCCATTTTTACTCACTAGCAAGGTTTAGATAACCAAAGGATGACCTAATGAGCCTATTTTGAGTGTATTGAGCTTCATTTGGTCTTACTTTGGTCAATGACTCCATTTTAGCCACTAGGATATTGTAGACAACCAAAGGATGATGTGATGAGCCTATTTTGGTCCTAATTGAGTGTATTGAGTTTTGTTTGGTCTTACTTTGGTCAATTCTTCAATTTTAGTCACTAGGAAGGTTTAGATAACCAAAGGATGGCCTTATGAGCTCATTTTGGTCCTAATTTGTATTGAGCTTCATTTGGTCTTACTTTGGTCAATGGCTCCATTTAAGTCACTAGGATGGTTTATATAACCAAAGATAATGTAATGAGCCTACTTTAGTTCTAATTGAGTGTATTGAGCTTCATTAGGTCTTTCTTTGGTCAACTCTTCAATTTTAGTCACTAGGAAGGTTTAGATAACCAAAGGATGACCTAATGAGTCTATTTTGGTCCTAATTGAGTGTATTGAGCTTCATTTGGTCTTACTTTGGTCAATGACTCCATTTAGTGACTAGGATTGTTTATATAACCAAAGGATGATGTAATGAGCCTATGTTGGTTCTAATTGAGTGTATTGAGCTTCATTAGATCTTACTATGGTCAATTCTTCCAGTTTACTCACTAGGAAGGTTTAGATAACCAAAGGATGACCTAAAGAGCCTATTTTGAGTGTATTGAGCTTCATTTGGTCTTACTTTGGTCAATGGCTCCATTTTTACTAGGATATTGTAGACAACCAAAGGATGATGTGATGAGCCTATTTTGGTCCTAATTGAGTGTATTGAGCTTCGTTTGGTCTTACTTGGTCAATTCTTCAATTTTAGTCACTAGGAAGGTTAAGTTAACCAAAGGATGACCTTATGAGCCTATTTTCGTCCTAATTGAGTGTATTGAGCTTCATTTAGTCTTACTTTGGTCAATGGCTCCATTTTAGTCACTAGGATGGTTTTATAACCAAAGGATGATGTAATGAGCCTACTTAGGTCTAATTGAGTGAATTGAGCTTCATTAGGTCTTACTTTGTTCAATTCTTCAATTATAGTCACTAGGAAAGTTTGATAAGCAAAGGATGACCTAATTAGCCAATNCCAAAGGATGATGTAATGAGCCTATTTGGTCCTAATGAGTGTATTGAGCTTCATTTCGTTCTTACTTTGGTCAATGGCTCCATTTAGTCACTAGGATGTTGTAGATAACCAAAGGATGATGTAATGAGCCTATTTTGGTCCTAATTGAGTGTATTGAGCTTCATTTGGTCTTACTTTGATCAATTCATCCATTTTAGTCATTAGATGTTGTAGATAACCAAAGGATGATGTAATGAGCCTATTTGGTCCTAATTGAGTGTATTTTACTTTGTCAATGGCTCCATTTTAGTCACTAGGATGTTGTAGATAACCAAAGGATGATGTAATGAGCCTATTTTGGTCCTAATTGAGTGTATTGAGCTTCATTTCGTCTTACTTTGGTCAATGGCTCCATTTTAGTCACTAGGATGTTGTAGATAACCAAAGGAATGTAATGAGCCTATTTTGGTCCTAATTGAGTGTATGAGCTTCATTAGGTCTTACTTTGGTCAATGGCTCCATTTTAGTCACTAGGATGTTGTAGATAACCAAAAGGATGATGTAATGAGCCTATTTTGGTCCTAATTGAGTGTATTGAGCTTCATTTGGTCTTACTTTGGTCAATGGCTCCATTTTTTAGTCACTAGGATGTTTTTAGATAACCAAAGGATGATGTAATGAGCCTATTTTGGTCCTAATTGAGTGTATTGAGCTTCATTTGGTCTTACTTTGGTCAATGGCTCCATTTTAGTCACTAGGATGTTTAGATAACCAAAGGATGATGTAATGAGCCTATTTTTGGTCCTAATTGAGTGTATTGAGCTTCATTTGGTCTTACTTTGGTCAATGGCTCATTTTAGTCACTAGGATGTTGTAGATAACCAAAGGATGATGTAATGAGCCTATTTTGGTCCTAATTGAGTGTATTGAGCTTCATTTGGTCTTACTTTGGTCAATGGCTCCATTTTAGTCACTAGGAAGGTTTAGATAACCAAAGGATGATGTAATGAGCCTATTTTTGGTCCTAATTTGAGTGTATTGAGCTTCATTTGGTCTTACTTTTGGTCAATGGCTCCATTTTAGTCACTAGGATGTTGTAGATAACCAAAGGATGATGCCTATTTTGGTCCTAATGAGCTTCATTTGGTCTTACTTTGGTCAATGGCTTTTTAGTCACTAGGATGTTGTAGATAACCAAAGAATGATGTAATGAGCCTTTTGGTCCTAATTGAGTGTATTGAGCTTCATTTGGTCTTACTTTGGTCAATTGTTCCATTTAAGTCACTAGGATGGTGTAGATAACCAAAGGATGATGTAATGAGCCTATTTTTGTCTTATTGAGTGTATTGAGCTTCATTTGATCTTACTTTGGTCAATTCTTCCATTTTAGTCACTAGGATGTTGTAGATTACCAAAGGATGATGTAATGGGCCTATTTTGGTCCTAATTCAGTGTATTGAGCTTCATTTGGTCTTACTTTGGTCAATTCTTCCATTTAGTCACTAGGATGTTGTAGATAACCAAAGGATGATGTAATGAGCCTATTTTGGTCATTGAGTGTATTGAGCTTCATTTGACTTTGTCAATGGCTCCATTTTAGTCACTGATGTTGTAGATACCAAAGGATGATGTAATGAGCCTTTTTTGGTCCTAATTGAGTGTATTGAGCTTCATTTGGTCTTACTTTGGTCAATGGCTCCATTTTAGTCACAAGGATGTTGTAGATAACCAAAGGATGATGTAATGAGCCTTTTTTGGTCCTAATTGAGTGTATTGAGCTTCATTTGGTCTTACTTTGGTCAATTCTTCCATTTTAGTCACTAGGATGTTGTAGATAACCAAAGGATGATGTAATGAGCCTTTTTGGTCCTAATTGAGTGTATTGAGCTTCATTTGGTCTTACTTTGTCAATTCTTCCATTTTAGTCACTAGGATGTTGTAGATAACCAAAGGATGATGTAATGAGCCTATTTTGGTCCTAATTGAGTGTATTGAGCTTCATTTGGTCTTACTTTGGTCAATGGCTCCATTTTAGTCACAAGGATGTTGTAGATAACCAAAGGATGATGTAATGAGCCTTTTTGGTCTTATTGAGTGTATTGAGCTTCATTTGGTCTTACTTTGTCAATTCTCCATTTTAGTCACAAGATGTTGTAGATAACCAAAGGATGATGTAATGAGCCTTTTTTGGTCCTAATTGAGTGTATTGAGCTTCATTTGGTCTTACTTTGGTCAATGGCTCCATTTTAGTCACAAGGATGTAGATAACCAAAGGATGATGTAATGAGCCTTTTTTGGTCCTAATTGAGTGTATTGAGCTTCATTTGGTCTTACTTTGGTCAATTCTTCCATTTTAGTCACTAGGATGTTGTAGATAACCAAAGGATGATGTAATGAGCCTATTTTGGTCCTATTGAGTGTATTGAGCTTCATTTGATCTTACTTTGGTCAATTCTTCATTTTTGTCACTAGGATGTTGTAGATTACCAAAGGATGATGTAATGCGCCTATTTTGTCCTAATTGAGTGTATTGAGCTTCATTTGGTCTTACTTTGGTCAATTCTTCCATTTTAGTCACTAGGATGTTGTAGATAACCAAAGGATGATGTAATGAGCCTATTTTGTCCTTATTGAGTGTATTGAGCTTCATTTGATCTTACTTTGTCAATTCTTCCATTTTGTCACTAGGATGTTGTAGATTACCAAAGGATGATGTAATGCGCCTATTTTGGTCCTAATTGAGTGTATTGAGCTTCATTTGGTCTTACTTTGGTCAATTCTTCCATTTTAGTCACTAGGATGTTGTAGATACCAAAGGATGATGTAATGAGCCTATTTTGGTCCTAATTGAGTGTATTGAGCTTCATTTGGTCTACTTTGGTCAATTTTCCATTTTAGTCACTAGGATGTGTAGATAACCAAAGGATGATGTAATGCCTATTTTGGTCCTATTGTGTATTGAGCTTCATTTGGTCTTACTTTGGTCAATGGCTTTTTAGTCACAGGATGTTGTAGATAACCAAAGAATGATGTAATGAGCCTTTTTGGTCCTAATTGAGTGTATTGAGCTTCATTTGGTCTTACTTTGGTCAATTGTTCCATTTAAGTCACTAGGATGTGTAGATAACCAAAGGATGATGTAATGAGCCTTTTTTGTTCTATTGAGTGTATTGAGCTTCATTTGATCTTACTTTGGTCAATTCTTCCATTTTAGTCACTAGGATGTTGTAGATTACCAAAGGATGATGTAATGGCCTATTTTGGTCCTAATTCAGTATTGAGCTTCATTTGGTCTTACTTTGGTGAATTCTTCCATTTAGTCACTAGATGTTGTAGATAACCAAAGGATGATGTAATGAGCCTATTTTGGTCTTTATTGAGTGTATTGAGCTTCATTTGGTTTTACTTTAGTCAATGGCTCCATTTTAGTCACAATGATGTTGTAGATAACCAAAGGATGATGTAATGAGCCTTTTTTGGTCCTAATTGAGTGTATTGAGCTTCATTTGGTCTTACTTTGGTCAATGGCTCCATTTTAGTCTCAAGGATATTGTAGATAACCAAAGGATGATGTAATGAGCCTTTTTTGGTCCTAATTGAGTGTATTGAGCTTCATTTGGTCTTACTTTGGTGAATTCTTCCATTTTAGTCACTAGGATGTTGTAGATAACCAAAGGATGATGTAATGAGCCTTTTTTGGTCCTAATTGAGTGTATTGAGCTTCATTTGGTCTTACTTTAGTCAATGGCTCCATTTTAGTCACAATGATGTTGTAGATAACCAAAGGATGATATAATGAGCCTATTTTGGTCCTAATTGAGTGTATTGAGCTTCATTTGGTCTTACTTTGGTCAATGGCTCCATTTTAGTCACAAGGATGTTGTAGATAACCAAAGGATGATGTAATGAGCCTTTTGGTCTTTATTGATTGTATTGAGCTTCATTTGGTTTTACTTTAGTCAATGGCTCCATTTTAGTCACAAGATGTTGTAGATAACAAAGGATGATGTAATGAGCCTTTTTTGGTCCTAATTGAGTGTATTGAGCTTCATTTGGTCTTACTTTGGTCAATGGCTCCATTTTAGTCTCAAGGATATTGTAGATAACCAAAGGATGATGTAATGAGCCTTTTTGGTCCTAATTGAGTGTATTGAGCTTCATTTGGTCTTACTTTGGTGAATTCTTCCATTTTAGTCACTAGGATGTTGTAGATAACCAAAGGATGATGTAATGAGCCTATTTTGTCCTTATTGAGTGTATTGAGCTTCATTTGATCTTACTTTGGTCAATTCTTCCATTTTGTCACTAGGATGTTGTAGATTACCAAAGGATGATGTAATGCGCCTATTTTGGTCCTAATTGAGTGTATTGAGCTTCATTTGGTCTTACTTTGGTCAATTCTTCCATTTTAGTCACTAGGATGTTGTAGATAACCAAAGGATGATGTAATGAGCCTTTTTGGTCCTAATTGAGTGTATTGAGCTTCATTTGGTCTTACTTTGGTCAATGGCTCCATTTTAGTCACTAGGATGGTGTAGATAACCAAAGGATAATGTAATGAGCCTATTTTGGTCCTTATTGAGTGTATTCAGCTTCATTTGATCTTACTTTGGTCAATTTTTCCATTTAAGTCACTAGGATGTTGTAGATTACCAAAGGATGATGTAATGGGCCAATTTTGGTCCTAATTCAGTGTATTGAGCTTCATTTGGTCTTACTTTGGTCAACTCTTCCATTTTAGTCACTAGGATGTTGTAGATAACCAAAGGATGATGTAATGAGCCTATTTTGGTCCTTATTGAGTGTATTGAGCTTCATTTGATCTTACTTTGGTCAATTCTTCCATTTTTGTCACTAGGATGTTGTAGATTACCAAAGGATGATGTAATGCGCCTATTTTGGTCCTAATTGAGTGTATTGAGCTTCATTTGGTCTTACTTTGGTGAATTCTTCCATTTTAGTCACTAGGATGTTGTAGATAACCAAAGGATGATGTAATGAGCCTTTTTTGGTCCTAATTGAGTGTATTGAGCTTCATTTGGTCTTACTTTGGTGAATTCTTCCATTTTAGTCACTAGGATGTTGTAGATAACCAAAGGATGATGTAATGAGCCTACTTTTGTCCTTATTGAGTGTATTGAGCTTCATTTGATCTTACTTTGGTCAATTCTTCCATTTTTGTCACTAGGATGTTGTAGATTACCAAAGAATGATGTAATGCGCCTATTTTGGTCCTAATTTAGTGTATTGAGCTTCATTTGGTCTTACTTTGGTCAATTCTTCCATTTTAGTCACTAGGATGTTATAGATTACCAAAGGATGATGTAATGAGCCTATTTTGGTCCTAATTGAGTGTATTGAGCTTCATTTGGTCTTACTTTGGTCAATGGCTCCATTTTAGTCACAAGGATGTTGTAGATAACCAAAGGATGATGTAATGAGCCTTTTTTGGTCCTAATTGAGTGTATTGAGCTTCATTTGGTCTTACTTTGGTGAATTCTTCCATTTTAGTCACTAGGATGTTGTAGATAACAAAGGATGATGTAATGCGCCTATTTTGGTCCTAATTGAGTGTATTGAGCTTCATTTGGTCTTACTTTGGTGAATTCTTCCATTTTAGTCACTAGGATGTTGTAGATAACCAAAGGATGATGTAATGAGCCTTTTTTGGTCCTAATTGAGTGTATTGAGCTTCATTTGGTCTTACTTTGGTCAATGGCTCCATTTTAGTCTCAAGGATATTGTAGATAACCAAAGGATGATGTAATGAGCCTTTTTTGGTCCTAATTGAGTGTATTGAGCTTCATTTGGTCTTACTTTGGTCAATGGCTCCATTTTAGTCACTAGGATGGTGTAGATAACCAAAGGATGATGTAATGAGCCTATTTTGGTCCTTATTGAGTGTATTCAGCTTCATTTGATCTTACTTTGGTCAATTTTTCCATTTAAGTCACTAGGATGTTGTAGATTCCAAAGGATGATGTAAAATTTTGGTCCTAATTCAGTGTATTGAGCTTCATTTGGTCTTACTTTGGTCAATTTCCATTTTAGTCACTAGGATGTTGTAGATAACCAAAGGATGATGTAATGAGCCTATTTTGGTCCTTATTGAGTGTATTGAGCTTCATTTGATCTTACTTTGGTCAATTCTTCCATTTTTGTCACTAGGATGTTGTAGATTACCAAAGGATGATGTAATGCGCCTATTTTGGTCCTAATTGAGTGTATTGAGCTTCATTTGGTCTTACTTTGGTGAATTCTTCCATTTTAGTCACTAGGATGTTGTAGATAACCAAAGGATGATGTAATGAGCCTTTTTTGGTCCTAATTGAGTGTATTGAGCTTCATTTGGTCTTACTTTGGTGAATTCTTCCATTTTAGTCACTAGGATGTTGTAGATAACCAAAGGATGATGTAATGAGCCTACTTTTGTCCTTATTGAGTGTATTGAGCTTCATTTGATCTTACTTTGGTCAATTCTTCCATTTTTGTCACTAGGATGTTGTAGATTACCAAAGATGATGTAATGGCCTATTTTGGTCCTAATTTAGTGTATTGAGCTTCATTTTTACTTTGGTCAATTCTTCCATTTTAGTCACTAGGATGTTATAGATTACCAAAGGATGATGTAATGAGCCTATTTTGGTCCTAATTGAGTGTATTGAGCTTCATTTGGTCTTACTTTGGTCAATGGCTCCATTTTAGTCACAAGGATGTTGTAGATAACCAAAGGATGATGTAATGAGCCTTTTTTGGTCCTAATTGAGTGTATTGAGCTTCATTTGGTCTTACTTTGGTGAATTCTTCCTTTAGTCACTAGGATGTTGTAGATAACCAAAGGATGATGTAATGAGCCTATTTTGGTCCTAATTGAGTGTATTGAGCTTCATTTGGTCTTACTTTGGTCAATCTTCCATTTTAGTCACTAGGATGTTGTAGATAACCAAAGGATGATGTAATGAGCCTATTTTGGTCCTAATTGAGTGTATTGAGCTTCATTTGGTCTTACTTTGGTCAATTCTTCCATTTTAGTCACTAGGATGTTGTAGATAACCAAAGGATGATAATGAGCCTTTTTGGTCCTAATTGAGTGTATTGAGCTTCATTTGGTCTTACTTTGGTCAATTCCATTTTAGTCACAGGATGTTGTAGATAACCAAAGGATGATGTAATGAGCCATTGAGTGTATTGAGCTTCATTTGGTCTTACTTTGGTCAATTCTCCATTTTAGTCACAAGGATGTTGTAGATAACCAAAGGATGATGTAATGAGCCTATTTTGGTCCTAATTGAGTGTATTGAGCTTCATTTGGTCTTACTTTGGTCAATGGCTCCATTTTAGTCACAAGGATTTGTAGATAACCAAAGGATGATGTAATGAGCCTATTTTGGTCCTAATTGAGTGTATTGAGCTTCATTTGTCTTACTTTGGTCAATTCCATTTTAGTCACAAGGATGTTGTAGATAACCAAAGGATGATGTAATGAGCCTTTTTTGGTCCTAATTGAGTGTATTGAGCTTCATTTGGTCTTACTTTGGTCAATTTTTCCATTTAGTCACTAGGATGTGTAGATAACCAAAGGATGATGTAATGAGCCTATTTTGGTCCTAATTGAGTGTATTGAGCTTCATTTGGTCTTACTTTGGTCAATGGCTCCATTTTAGTCACAAGGATGTTGTAGATAACCAAAGGATGATGTAATGAGCCTTTTTTGGTCCTAATTGAGTGTATTGAGCTTCATTTGGTCTTACTTTGGTCAATTTTTCCATTTTAGTCACTAGGATGTTGTAGATAACCAAAGGATGATGTAATGAGCCTATTTTGGTCCTAATTGAGTGTATTGAGCTTCATTTGGTCTTACTTTGGTCAATGGCTCCATTTTAGTCACAGGATGTTGTAGATAACCAAAGGATGATGTAATGAGCCTTTTTTGGTCCTAATTGAGTGTATTGAGCTTCATTTGGTCTTACTTTGGTCAATGATTTTAGTCACAAGGATGTAGATAACCAAAGGATGATGTAATGAGCCTTTTTGGTCTAATTGAGTGTATTGAGCTTCATTTGGTCTTACTTTGGTCAATTCTCCATTTTAGTCACTAGGATGTGTAGATAACCAAAGGATGATGTAATGAGCCTATTTTGGTCCTTATTGAGTGTATTGAGCTTCATTTGATCTTACTTTGGTCAATTTTTCCATTTTAGTCACTAGGATGTTGTAGATTACCAAAGGATGATGTAATGGCCTATTTTGGTCCTAATTGAGTGTATTGAGCTTCATTTGGTCTTACTTTGGTCAATTTCCATTTTAGTCACTAGGATGTTGTAGATAACCAAAGGATGATGTAATGAGCCTACTTTTGTCCTTATTGAGTGTATTGAGCTTCATTTGATCTTACTTTGGTCAATTCTTCCATTTTTGTCACTAGGATGTTGTAGATTACCAAAGAATGATGTAATGCGCCTATTTTAGTCCTAATTGAGTGTATTGAGCTTCATTTGGTCTTACTTTGGTCAATTCTTCCATTTTAGTCACTAGGATGTTGTAGATAACCAAAGGATGATGTAATGAGCCTTTTTTGGTCCTAATTGAGTGTATTGAGCTTCATTTGGTCTTACTTTGGTCAATTCTTCCATTTTAGTCACTAGGATGTTGTAGATAACCAAAGGATGATGTAATGAGCCTATTTTGTCCTTATTGAGTGTATTGAGCTTCATTTGATCTTACTTTGGTCAATTCTTCCATTTTTGTCACTAGGATGTTGTAGATTACCAATGATGTAATGGCCTATTTTGGTCCTAATTGTGTATTGAGCTTCATTTGGTCTTACTTTGGTCAATTCTTCCATTTTAGTCACTAGGATGTTGTAGATTACCAAAGGATGATGTAATGAGCCTATTTTGGTCCTAATTGAGTGTATTGAGCTTCATTTGGTCTTACTTTGGTCAATGGCTCCATTTTAGTCACAAGGATGTTGTAGATAACCAAAGGATGATGTAATGAGCTTTTTTGGTCCTAATTGAGTGTATTGAGCTTCATTGGTCTTACTTTGGTCAATTCTTCCATTTTAGTCACTAGGATGGTAGATAAAAAGGATGATGTAATGAGCCTATTTTGGTCCTAATTGAGTGTATTGAGCTTCATTTGGTCTTACTTTGGTCAATTCTTCCATTTTAGTCACTAGGATGTTGTAGATAACCAAAGGATGATGTAATGAGCCTATTTTTGGTCCTAATTGAGTGTATTGAGCTTCATTTGGTCTTACTTTGGTCAATTTTCCATTTTAGTCACTAGGATGTTGTAGATAACCAAAGGATGATGTAATGAGCCTTTTTTGGTCCTAATTGAGTGTATTGAGCTTCATTTGGTCTTACTTTGGTCAATTCTCCATTTTAGTCACTAGGATGTTGTAGATAACCAAAGGATGATGTAATGAGCCTATTTTGTCCTTATTGAGTGTATTGAGCTTCATTTGATCTTACTTTGGTCAATTCTTCCATTTTAGTCACTAGGATGTTGTAGATTACCAAAGGATGATGTAATGGGCCTATTTTGGTCCTAATTGAGTGTATTGAGCTTCATTTGGTCTTACTTTGGTGAATTCTTCCATTTTAGTCACTAGGATGTTTAGATAACCAAAGGATGATGTAATGAGCCTATTTTGTCCTTATTGAGTGTATTGAGCTTCATTTGATCTTACTTGGTCAATTCTTGTCACTAGGATGTTGTAGATTACCAAAGGATGTAATGGGCCTATTTCTCTAATTGAGTGTATTGAGCTTCATTTGGTCTTACTTTGGTGAATTCTTCCATTTTAGTCACTAGGATGTTGTAGATACCAAAGGATGATGTAATGAGCTATTTTGGTCCTATTGAGTGTATTGAGCTTCATTTGTCTTACTTTGGTCAATTTTCCATTTAGTCACTAGGATGGTGTAGATAACCAAAGGATGATGTAATGAGCCTATTTTGGTCCTTATTGAGTGTATTGAGCTTCATTTGATCTTACTTTGGTCAATTCTTCCATTTTAGTCACTAGGATGTTGTAGATTACCAAAGGATGATGTAATGAGCCTATTTTGGTCCTAATTGAGTGTATTGAGCTTCATTTGGTCTTACTTTGTCAATTCTTCCATTTTAGTCACTAGGATGTTGTAGATAACCAAAGGATGATGTAATGAGCCTATTTTGGTCCTAATTGAGTGTATTGAGCTTCATTTGGTCTTACTTTGGTCAATGGCTCCATTTTAGTCACAAAGGATGTTGTAGATAACCAAAGGATGATGTAATGAGCTTTTTTTTCCTAATTGAGTGTATTGAGCTTCATTTGGTCTTACTTTGGTCAATTTTCCATTTTAGTCACTAGGATGTGTAGATAACCAAAGGATGATGTAATGAGCCTATTTTGGTCCTTATTTGAGTGTATTGAGCTTCATTTGATCTTACTTTCAATTCTTCCATTTTAGTCACTAGGATGTTGTAGATTACCAAAGGATGATGTAATGGCCTTTTTGGTCCTAATTCAGTGTATTGAGCTTCATTTGGTCTTACTTTGGTCAATTCTTCCATTTTAATCACTAGGATTTTGTAGATAACCAAAGGATGATGTAATGAGCCTATTTTGTCCTTATTGAGTGTATTGAGCTTCATTTGATCTTACTTTGGTCAATTCTTCCATTTAGTCACTAGGATGTTGTAGAT
>RYYW01000405.1:0-17458 GCA_013621005.1 Aeschynomene evenia | reverse complement strand
ATCCGACTTCTTATATGTGAGCATGTAATGTTTGTTCTCTGAAGATACCGCAAGACCCGTTTGGCTGCTATCCAATGACCCATTCCTGGGTTGCTTAAATATCTGCCTAACATCCCTACAATGTACGCAAGGTCCGGACGCGTACATACTTGGGCATATAAAGACTTTCCACTGCCGAAGCATATGGTATCTTTTGCATTTCTTTAGTTTCAAAATCATCTTGGGACATTGACTGAGACTAAATTTGTCTCCCTTAGCAACAGGGGTATCTCCTGGCTTACAATTCTGCATGCCAAAATCTCTTGAGTACTTTCAATATAGTTTTTTTTTTTTTGTGATAATCCAAGAGACCTCGAGAACGATCTCGATGTACTGAATCCAATACAAAAGAACTCTCCAAATCTTCATCTCAAATTTCTTTGATAGAAATTCTTGGTTCATATAATAGGCTAAATCATTGCTGGCAACAGTATGTCATCACATATAATCCAGAAAAAACACTTCCTCCCACTGAACTTGTGGTATACACAATCATCAACCAATCATCTCAAAACCAATGAGAGAACAACCTCATGAATTGTGATACCATGACGAGAAGCTTGCTAAGCCCATAGATGATTCTTTAATTGCAAACCATATCTTTTGTTCTTCTAATATAAAATTTTCTGGTTGCACCATATAAATGTCTCATCAATGTACCATTGAGAAACGCAGTTTTTACGTCCATCTGATGTAACTCAAGATCAAAATGTGCCACTAATGCCATATAGTCCTAAAAGAGTCTTTCGATGAAACGGAGAAAAGTCTCTTTGTAATCAATGCCTTCCCTTTGGTAAAGCCTTTGCAACAAGACGTGCCTTATATCTCTCTACATTACCCTTTGAATCCCGTTGTTTTAAATATCCATTTGCAACCAATAGGTTTCATACCTTCAGGTAATGAATGAGTTCCCAAACGTCATGTCTTTCATGGACTTAATCTCTTCCTTCATGGCATCAATCCACTTATGAGAATTAGCACTTTCCATGGCTTGTTGAAAGTTGATTGGATCATCTTCCATCAATCCATTATCATTCTCATGTTCTTGGAGAAATACAACATAATCATCTGAAATTGCATTTCTCCTTCTCTAGTGGATCTCCTTAATGGCACTTGCTCTTGAGGTTGTTGAGTTCGTTCTTCTGGAATAACTTGAAAATCTTGATTGGGAAGAATTTCAATATTGCCTTGGGATCTGGTATTGTTTCTTGAACTACATCAGGAATAAAAACCTGATCATTCTCAACAATAATAATAGGAAGATAATCATTTTCCTCTTCAAAGGCAATATCTCTAACCTCATTTCTCCCCCAAACTCAACATCCTCAAAAAATTGAGCATTTCCCGTCTCAAAAATTGACTTAGTGTGGGATCATAAAATTTATACCCCTGAGACCGTTCAGAATATCCAACAAAATAACTACTAACCGTCCTTGAGTCCAATTTCTTTTCATTTGGCTTATAAGGCCTTGCCTCAGCTGACACCCCAAATATGAAGTGTTTTAAACTTGGCTTATTACCAGTCCACAATTCATAAGGAGTACTTTGGCTAGTGCTTTGTTGGAACTCTGTTAAGGATATAAGCTGCAGTTTTAATGCCTCTCCCCAGAGTGATTCTGGCAAGATAGAATGACTGATCATACTTCTTACCATATCCTTTAATGTTCTGTTTCGTCTCTCAGCAACACCATTCATGCTAGGAGTACCCGCATTGTATACTGTGGGACGATACCGTGTTCCTAGAATTTGGCAAATGGTCCTGGACGTTGTTCACCTGATCCATCATATCTACCATAGTATTCACCACCACGGTCAGATCTAATGGTCTTAATTCTTTTGCCAAGTTGATTCTCAACCTCAGCTTTAAATGCCTTAAACACGTCCAGTGATTGAGACTTCTAATGAATGAGATAAAGGTAACCATATCGAGAAAAATCGTCTATAAACGTAATAAATATCTTTGGCCATTCCATGAAGTCGTAGGGAATGGTCACAGATATCCGTATGAATGAGTTCTAAGACGTCTGAAGATCTATTGGCACCAAGTCTCTTTATGTTGTTTGTTTCCCCTTAATGCACTCAACACAACTTGAAAGTCTGTCAAATCAAGGGAGTCAAGAATTCCACCAGATATAAGCCTTTCAATCCTTTGTTTGGATATGTGTCCTAAACGCTTATGCCAAAGTGAGGCAGAATTCTCATTGGTTAATTTGCGTTTCACACCGCGTGAATCAACATGCAAGGTTTCATTAAATGAGGCAATAGTATCAATTAAATATAGGTTATCACAAAATACCAAAGAACCTGTTCCAATAATATTTGAATTTGAGAAAGATTAAACTGATTGTTTCCAAATGAACAATAATAACCAGATTTGTCCAAAACAGAAACAGAAACCAAATTCCGTCTTATAGACGGTACAACAAAGTGTCTTTCAAATCCAAATAAAATCCAGTCTTTAGCAATAACCTAAAAGTTCCTACAGCCTCAACTTCAGTTGCTTTACCATCGCCCACATAGATGAATCTTCAGCATCACTTGGCTTCGGTAATTCAGGCAACCCTGCATAGATACACTTACATGATAGTAGCACCAGAATCTATCCACCAAGTATGTCTTGGTACTGAAGCCAAATTAACCTCAGAACAAACAAAAGCATGAAATGTACCTTTCTTGACACGCCATGCGTGATATTTGGTACAATTCTTCTTCACATGACCCGTACCGTTGCAGAAGAAACAACCAGATATTTCAGTCTCAGTTTGCTTAAGTTGTTGTTTCTTTTGAACTGGATATTTGCAGCTTCTTTATCCTTCTTTCTTTTCTTATTTTTGTCCTTGGAGGTACTTGCTAAGTGGGCACTTTCAACCTTTTCTCGCTTCAACCTATCCTCTTCTTGCACACAATGAGAAATGAGCTCATTCAGAGTCCATTTGTCCTTTTGACAGTTATAACTGACCTTAAATTGACTGAACTGTGCAGGAAGAGAAATCAAAACCAAATGCACGAGCAAATCATCAGATAGCTCTAGCTTTAGTGCCTTTAGTTTTGAAGCGAGATGAGACATCTCCATGATGTACTCCCTTATGTTTCCTTTGCCCGTATACTTCATTGAAATCAAGTTCGATAAAATCGTACTTGTTTCAGCCTTATCGCTTTTAGCAAAGCACTTTTCAATTTCCTCAAGAAATTGCTTAGCAAGAACCACATTTTCGGACACAATGCCCCTGAATGCTTCTGGAACACCACGCTGCATGATCATAAGACACAAGCGATTTGATCGCTCCCACCTCTCAAAATCCCGCTTTTGTTCAGCGGAACTTGCTTCCGTAAGAGGGGCAGGCTCATCAGTCCTTAATGCAAGGTCTATGTCCATGCAGCCAAGAACAATCATAATGTTCTCTTTCCAGTCCTTAAAGTTACTCCCATTTAAAATGGGAATAGAGTTGATATGGCAGATATCACGGAAGCAGAATTAACTGAAAAATAAAATTAGAACAAAACATCATAATCACATAAGGTTACAAATAAGTTTAAATAATGGTAAGACCCATCACAAGATACCTAGCACAACATTAATATTAGTCTTTGGACAGAAATATTAATTGTAAGTGGTACTCTTGACGTAGTAATCAAATATTGACAATAAATCATGTCAAACAACAAGCCTATCTTTGGATCGACTTATTATTCATATGGAACCTAATAATTGTCACATATTTATCACCACAAGTGAGCATGTAATTTAGCCAAATACAGATCTTCCTTTGGGCCGATCGATATATGTTTAAATTACATTCTCATAATTATCCCAATGATTTAGAATAAATTAATCTAGCTAATAGAGGCTACTTTGGCAGCATATTGTTTCAATCAATTTATTCCAAAACTCAAAATGTTATATAAAATACAGTTAAATATATATATATATATATATATATATATATATATATACACCAAAACCAGCACACATATATTATCATCAAAATATATATATAATATGTATAAATCATATCACATCACATAATATATATATAAGACAATAAAGGTAAACAGTATATATATAAATATATTGAATAAAAAAAAAAAAAAACGAAGCATCATATAAAAAAACAAAGCTTCAGTCCTTAATGATGTCGTACATATATATATTCATCACCGTAACCCAAAAAATAAATAAACAAACAAATCCAAATCAAAAGTAACGATTAACCAAAGCAAATATTATATATATAAAAGAAATAACAAAACCGATCGCACATGATTCTTGAATATATATACAATCGCAAGCTTATATACATGATTCTTGAATATATATACAATCGGTAAATCGACAAACAAGAAATCGACAAACAGGAAAAGGGAGAATTGACCGAAAAATAAAGGTTGGTTCCAAATTACAAATATCAACGTATCATTATTTTCTCAATGATTCAATTATGAATGGCTCTGATACCACTTGTTGGAATAAACCCTAAATTAAATCCATGAAATCCCCAAGACCATTCATATTAAATCATGAAGAAGATAAAGAAACAAATGCGGAAGCGTACCTGATGATGCCATAGAGAAATGATTGATGTTTGGGTCTCCTCAATTTTGATCGGTTGATCTTCCAAACTTATGAGTGCTCTGTAGAATGTTAGGGTTCTACCTCTCTGCTGATGGGATGACAGAAAAGGAGGCTGCACTCATAGTTTGGGGACCATAACCTATTTATAAACAAAACAGAACCCTAGTTTCTAATTCGGCCCATCATAGAATTAGTAACTTGGCCCAAATGGTATCTACACATATACAAGTCCATACTCAATTAATAAGATGTTTATGCCCATACACTAATAATAATTAAATTTACCAGATCACTTTAATATTGGACTAAACCTTATAATAGCACATATTTATATTTACACTAAGTCCATAAAAAAAATTCTAACATAAATGTCTTTTAAAATATTTGAAATGTGAAAAAATGAGAGATTTAAAAAGTTTATAAATACCCTAACTCATAAATATAATTTATTTTCTCAAAATCTTCCTCTTTCTTCTTTTTTCATCCAAACCTCAACTGCCAAACAAAGCCTAAATATTTTGAATGAATGACGTTCCTTTGACTATTACTATTCAATTTGGGTTTGACTTTATATTTATTACATACTATATATTATTTACTTTCAAATAAAATTAATCATTTAAAAGTAATTATATTCTTCGAAGATTTCTATTTTTTGGTTTTATTTTTTAACGTATAATTTTACTTACTAATTAGTCCTCTTAACATAAATTGGTTCGTCTAATAATTATATTAAAAAAATGATTTTACAAAAAAATAAAAAACTAAAATGGAAAATTCGTTCGCCATGGTCAACACTTGATGACGTGCAATAATAATCAAAATATATTTCTTCAATAATTTAATCAATATTTGTGATGGGCTGAACAATTCCGGACATAATACAATATTAGGAGGTACTTACCAATCCGGTTTCCATACTCGATGACCTTTACACTTCCATCTTTTTCTTTTATGATTCTATGTATCGGTCAATATTATTATTATTTTTTATAAATTTTGGTGTAATACTACCAAGGGTATTTTCTCAACAGTTTCAAATTGAAACGTATGTAAATAATTAGGTGTTCAAAACAAGTTGTGAACTTTGACGACGAAACAACCGTGGCTCCTCTTTGACCTGTTTTGAGATTTTGAAGTGTTGTAGCTCTGCGGTTGAACTTCATCATTTTGTTTTCTCCGTTTTGAACGCTTGTGTTTTCTTTTGCTTCTTTCATTTAAACACTTTTGTAATTTTCGAAATAAATGCGAGTTTTTTATTTCACCCAAAATATAACATAATAATCACGATTTTGGTGGCCATAATTTCCTAGTCAACGCTTTGATCCTGACCAAGAGACCCATATGGAGAACGAAATTCATATAAACCAATTTGCTGAACTATATATATGAGGTCATACCAGATTTTTGCAGAAAAAAAAACTAACAAGGAATAAATATTACTTCCTTCATTTTAAAATATATTTTAGGAATTTATAAGTGATATATTTTCAATATAATCTGGCATCTTTACTTATATAAACAAATTCATTTTAATTTATATATGTACAAACATTTTCAACATGGTCACTATCATTTATTGTTATTATATGTATGTCATTTAATTAGTTAGACTTGCAACAATGTACGTTATATTGTGACAAATAAGTTGAAAATGAATGTTACTTACGTATAGAGATTAAACATATATGTTTTTCATTCTTTATTTTATATTCATTTTTACTTTGAGTCTTCCATTTTATTAGAAGCAATAACGGAACAAATTAAAATTGAAAAAAATATTCATACGGATTAATTTTAACAAAATCATAACGAAGCATAATAATATATATATAACAATGTATGTTATATTTTAATTGAAAAAAGTCATCTTATATAGAGAAAGAATTACTACTAGCTGGTGTTTGTCATCACGAACCATTTTTGTTTTCAAGAAAGTTGGGAAAATGGATATAATGAAGATTGAACAGTTGACCACTTAATGATAAAACTCTAAAATTAGATCATATAAATAAATTTATTTAAATAATTTAAGTTAATTGACACATTTTATTAAAAAAATGATGGATAGCATACAAGGATTAAAACTACAACATATAATTTAATTATGTATAATATGGTACCATGTCATGATTTAAAAAAAATATAATTATATTGATAATTAAAAATACATAAATGGGTAAAAAAAAATAATTAAATTGTGAACAAAAACACCTTATCAAAATTTTAAACTGATGGATACAAAGCATATATACAAGTAATTTTCCATCTAACTATCTATCTAACCATCATCGATCACTACTTAGTCAGTATTGTATTAACTAGTCACGTTGTCATAATCAAGCTAAGCACACACTTAACGTAAATGAGTGATTAATCATAAGTCAAAATATATAATTATACCTTCAATCTTTTTGATATTATTATTATGCCGTCGTATTACTGGTTATAGGGTCTTTGGCTGGCAGGGCAGCACACTGCCCGCAGCCTCCAGCACTAGCTAGCTAGCTAGGTCATTGCGTCATGGCTCATGGGTTATTAATACCAACTAGTTAATTAGGCGAGTCCAGTCCAGAGTCATTGTATTCAATATCATTTATCACTAGTACGTATTTTATTAGCTACTATCCTATATAGCATATATGAATGAAGAATATTATTCTGTGTATATGTATATTCACTATCTATTTAATATAAATATCTTCCACCCCTCGCTATCTTACCCATTTACCCTAATTCTTATGCCCCTCCTTATTAGGGTTTAGATGCTAGTGACTTCACCGGTCCCTCCCCTATATATGCCGGTATAGGAAGGATCAGATAACTTAATTAATTTGTCCAAGGTTTAGGATAAATATATATATACGAAAATGATTGATATTCATCATCATTTCATCCATCAAGCATCTGTTAGAGACAAAGCAGTGCCTCCATATATGGTTACCATGTAGTTGTTACCATCATTATAATAAATTGCATAAATTATACTCATATGCTTGATAAAATTACACTATACTTTCATCTATTTTCAAAATTTGTTAACAAAGTTCATCAATTAAATAAACAATGTAACTCTTTCCTAGAATTGGTGTATAATAGTATTGCCAATAGGTTAAGGTAATATTTTTGAATTCATGAGATGACAATTTTAAGATATTGATTGCATATTAAAAAAGAACATATAGTATTGTATGTTATTATTTTCTATATATAGCCAATACCTTTCCATAGGTTCCTAAGAATAAGTATTTAGGTATATATGTCGTCCATCAAGCACTTGAGACCGGTAAAGACAAATTATACTTTAAACGAAAAAAAGTGAATATAATTATCTGCAGATTCGGAAGAATCTTCAAAACTCCTGTATGCATTATTGGCATTATTTTTTTCTGCTATTATTGCTGTTCTAAGTGTGTATCAGGTATTGGTTGCAATGTCAACTGAAATTTTTGTTTTGAAGCGTAGGTGGTTGGTTGGTGCCGTTGTGTTTCGTCATGTTAATTTTTTTTTTTTTTTCATTTTGAAATGTATTTTTCTGGTTTCTTGTGGACTCTGCCTCTTCACCCGTTCGTTAGAGCATTGGGCCTTATCAAGTTACCGGCGGGTCTCATCAAAGAAAATAACAAATTTGTTCACATTCATATATTTATATATATTCATACACACTATCTCGTGTTAATTTAACTAAATGATTTAATATATAATACTTGATGAAATTAATTTCCATATATTAAGCTAATAAAAATTAGGAAAGGTGTCAAATTATAATAGATAATTATTATAGCAAGTAATTTTACAGTATAAAATAATTTTATATTGTTAATAATATATATATAAAAATTAAATATATAATTAGTAGTCTTTTAATTCATATATAATATTTGGTCAACATCAAATATAGTTAATCACAATTAATGAATAAATCCCTATTTCTTCCACGACTACATAAGAAATTTTCCAATTATAATGGCTCTGTTGTTTTCAAGTCAGTGATCACAATTAAATATTGTTTGATTATATATAGGATTGGTAGGTAGGGGTTTAATAAAAAAAATTGTAAGATAATTTATACGTGAAATCATGCCTAAGAAGCTTTTATCTTTACATAATAAAGATAATATACATAGACATTGAATAGTATATATATAAGGAGTTTCATTTTTCTTGTGGAATAATTAATTAATAGGTGAATTATTGTATCTAATTTGAGTGTCAAGTGTGTGCATGAGCTTGATTATTAGATGAGAGTTCTACGGGACTACGGCAGCATGTTTTTTTCTTTTTTGTTTTTGAAAAATGAGTGACTTGAAGCTTACTATTTTAGCTAATGTGGTGATCTCATTAATCCAAATATAAGAATTTAAAACCGATAAAAGTTTGAAAAGAAATGGAGTAGAAATAATTTCTCTGATTAAAAATAATGTCTTTCTTGTACTTTTGTAGACGGGATTAGGATTGCTTCCCTTTATTAATTTTGTTTTGATTTTTTTAATGTTTTCCTCCACATAATAATCAGCATCACAGACCTCATATTCATTACTATCTAGCTAGGGGCGGCCTCTTCTTGTATCTATCTTAAATGAGTAATGACCACCCCTAAAATATTTTATTGATTTTTTCACTTAATTAAATATTTTTAAACACTGCAAATAGATAATATTAATATGTTATACCTATATGCGTGTCTCTTTAATTTTTTATTGTGAAATGTTTATTCTTTTATTTATATATTTTGATTTTTATCAACCTCTTGAAATTTTAAACAATCACGAGGATATTGGGCCGTGCAACACTGGCCTCACTAAACCCCGTTGTTACAATTTAGAGTATCTGAAACAAGCCCAAATGAATTACAGATAGGCCCATACAGAACCTCCCAATACTCGTCGAGGCCCAACATCAGTTATACTAAACATTTGGGCCTGAGGGTCAGTGGATATTGGATGAATGAATAGGGAACACTCAGCAGAAAAATGAACCAGACCAAACCAAAAGAGCAAGATTTCTTGATCCAAAGGAAGCCACACGGCAGAAGTAGATGGACGCAAAGTTTTTGACCAAGTTACATAGATAGCATAGACATTTGAGAGTCGTATAAGTACATATCACAATATTCGTTCACTCATTTCAATGTTGACAATTTTAATAAATATATTGGCAAAGGTATACTATACTATGTACATTTATTAATTTCCTAGAACTTCCTATATGGGAAGTGAACAAAAACATAGAAGGATATGTGTGTATGTATGGTATCAATGATTGGAGGTTGAGAGCTTATTAGGTTGTTGATGTGCGTGATGAATGCCATGTTGTGGGGTTGTAAGTAACCCGTGACTCTGCTTTCTGGACGTTTGCTAGCAGACACGCTATATATGCCTCATTATCAGTAAGTGATGTATCTAGCTTCATAATTTCACATATATATATATATATATGCTGCCCATAAAAATAATACTATATATCATTATCTACAACTCTATAGCCAACAATAATGCCAAGTAGCTAGGAGAGATTCTTAATTACGTGTAATGAGTTTATCATAGGAACATGTACCAAACCACCTACATTTAATTTGTTCTACATGTCACGAGTGACTTTTACTATTGCAATATTTCCTAGCTATTAATACATTAAATTATATAAGGATCACTTATTAGTTAACTTTAATTTAATACTGTCTGGCATAGTTATAATTAAGAACGGATTTAATTTCACTATAATTAGATCTGAATACAATCTTTCACGTTTAAGGTAGCGTACTATCTCAACTAAGTACGTAGGTCGACGCCAAGAGAAGGGGAAGCTAAGTAAATAGATCTGAAGAAGAAAAGGATCCCACACACACATGCCACCGTTATTGTTGGCTTTTATTGCCTTGCCTGCCTCGCTCATCATCAAACACAACACAACTCACACATTATTCTCTCTCTACTCCAACAAAAGAAGTTATTATTCTCAATTAAAGCCTGAATCAGGTCAGGTCTATATTCACATATCTTCTTTGATCACACACCAATTATCAACATATATACAATGACTACTTCAATTTCAAAGATCTCATCATATCTATTCATCCTCCTGATCTCCCTCGCACACCTTCCTGATCAGCCGTATGCTTCCACCAAAGGAAATACAAAATTCATCAGGAAAGTGTGCAAGAAGACAAAGTACTTCGATCTATGCTTCTCCTCTCTCAAATCAGATCCGAACAGCACAAAGCAGACCCAAAGGGCCTAGCTGTGATCATGGTTGGGATTGGAATGGCCAATGCCACTTCACTTCTTCATACTTGTCTTCTTTGCTTATTGGATCCTCCAACAACGACACATCGGCATTCAGAAGTGTCATAAAGGATTGCGCTGAAAAGTACAGCTATGCAGCGGAAGCACTCCAAGATTCTTCTCAAGATTGAGTGATGAGGCATATGACTATGCTTCCATGCACGTCACTGCGGCTTCGGATTACCCAAATGTCTGTCACAATTTGTTCAGAGGAAACCCTGATTTGGTTTATCCACCTGAGCTTGGTCGTAGAGAGGATGCCTTGAAACGTTTATGTGATGTTGCTTTGGGGATTATTGATAATCTTAATTGGTAGTTTTGCATTTTCCTAATTATATATATGCATTATATATATATAACCATTGATTTTTTTTTTGGGTTATATACTATTGAATTTGATCTAAAGCTTAGTTTCGCCATAGCAATCATATTTAATTTGCAGGCATGTTTACATATCTTGCAATATAGTGTTGCTCCACTTATTTTCCTGAAGTTATCTCCAATGTTGTAAAAATTAAAGTATAAATTATTCAATAATGCTAAGTATACAATGAAAACCAGCCAATGCAGCCAATAGACTTATTTAGCTTTAATTTTGGCCCAAATAACGATTGAAATTGTAATGAGATGAGTAATTAACTAATTATGTCCCATAATCTCATTGATTGGTTGGTTTGACTGTTTTTTTATTGTGTGCATTAGAATAATCCTAAATTATTAATGAAGAGTCGTTTAAGCCGTTGGATAGATAATTTTGTATGTGAAAAAGCTAGATGAGGTTATTAATTATGCAAGATTAATTGAAGAATAAGTTATTTTAAGTGTAAATTGTTCTATTGTTTTTGGGAGAAATAATAAGAGTCCAGTCCACATATTTGGAGTCAATTAAAAACTTCAATGATTGTTGCTCGATCGCTACCCCTCTTACACTATCATGAATATCATTGCTCGCTACAAGCTCACAATGATTGATATCTTTGTCAAAGATATAATTATGCGCCTTTGACTTTTCTCTATCTCTCTCTTTTTTTTTTAAAAAAAAAAAAAAAGAAATTGAGTTTAGGACTTAACTCCTAGATTCCTGCTCAAACCTTCTTGTCTTTTAGCGCATATTTCACTATCAGGTGCACTCTTTCGGTTATTGATAATGTTTGGATTTTAATTATTTTTTTCCGATATAGTTGCTGCGATAATTCTTAACCATAAGCAGCATTGAGACTAAAATTAATTTTAATTAAGATAATGATTTGTTCATTCTCCTTGCCCTCTAGATGAAAGACGATTTGTTTTCTTTCTTTTTAAGCTTTCTTACTTTCTTTCTCTACCAAAAGAGAGATGAAAGACGATTTGTTTCTTACAAATGCGCAGAAAATATTTTTCGTCTAGTTAAAAATGCTTATTTTGAAACAAAAAAGCAATTGAATCAGTTTTTTTGGGCCATGACTGAAAAGGGAGCCCAGAAGGCCCTAAACCACAAGAGTTTTGGTAAGAATTCTTTTCAGGTCAACAGAGAGTTGGGTTGGACCAAGAAAAAAAAGTGGCAAGTTGGGCTTTAATGATTAAAGAAAAAAGGAGGTGAATATGGTAATTTAGCCCTATACGGAAGGCAAGAAGAGGATGAAGCGTTGGGCACTGAATGGCATTTCCCGCCAAGTGAAAGGGGAAGGGGGCGCCAAAATCTTCGATCATTTCCCATTTGTTGAGGTTCTTCTACTTTCTGCTCTCTAAAGTCTAAACCCTCAAACTCTGATTTGATCTGATCTGAAACGCGACGGAAGAATAAAAGATAAGAGTTGGAAGGAAGTAAAAGAAAAAATGAAGGGTGGGACAGTTCAGATCTGCTGGCACGAGGGTACGCCCATCTTAACCCTCGATTTCCACCCTCCCTCCGCCACCCTCGCCACCGCCGGCGCCGATTTCGAAATCAAGGTCCCATTTCTTTCTTCCGTTCTTTGTTCTCAACAACTTCTCTTTCTCTCTTTCACCTCACTTAACTGCTACTATTGATTCGCTTCTACCTGCGTGCGCTAGGGTTAATTATAACATAGACATCAATAGCTGAAACCTCGTGTCTTGAGTTAGTGATTTAACGCTATTAATTTTCCTGCATTTTCTCAGTTTTGGTCGGTTACACCATCAGGACCAGAGAAGAAGCTACCCGTTGTTACCTATCTCAACTGCGTGACTTACCAACGTACCGCCATCAATGTTATTCGCTTCTCTTCTTCCGGTAAGGCCGTAATTTTGGTTGTATTATATTCGGTTTGATGTCACAATTGATTCGATTTGACTTTAATCGTCTATATTCCTATCATAGATTAGTACTCGTCTTTTATGTATGATGAGATTCTAATTAGTGTGATTAACTAATTGCGGATTTTCACACTCAATTATTATCCAACATGAACTGGACTGATGTTTTGTGTTAGTAAGAAGTTGGTAACGAACTAACAATGCTGTTTTGCATGCTGTAGGGAACTACTGGCCTCTGGTTTAGATGGTACGATTTTGATCACTACTATTGAATGTGCTTTGCAGTTTTTAGCTGGGATTAATAGGCAATGTTTCACAATCAATATTTTTTTTCCTTTTTTCAGGCGGCGACCTGATAATATGAAGTTAAATTCGACAGATAATAGCCAGATATGGAAAGTTCTCAAGATGTTGAGGTAAGCTACTAACCTTTCTGCTTTAATTTGTAATGAGCCCTTGAATCATAATTATAAGCTAGTGTCAGAATTAATCACATTATTTTTTCATATACATTTGGCAGTCTAGTTTTACTGCATCAATTTCTCGCTTATCAAAGATTTTGTGTGTGTGGGTGTGTATTAGATCTCATAACAAAGACATTCTGGACCTGCAGTGGTCTGCTGACTCCTCGTATATCATATCTGGGTCAGTTGATAATTCATGCATTATATGGATGTAAACAAAGTAAGGTGGGCAACATGTAACTGTGGCATGTTGATATGCATAACTGCAATTGCAGTCACTATGCTTGTTTTGATTCTTATTGCACTCGATCCTTGGTTGCCAGGCACGTACCTTCAAAAGTTGGATGCCCATGCACATTATGTTCAGGGGGTTGCATGGGACCCTCTAGGGAAATATGTTGCCTCTATTAGTTCTGACAGGACATGCCGAATTTACATGAATAAGCCCCACAAATCAAAGGGAATTGAGAAGCTCAATTATGTCTGTCAGCAAGTTATTTCCAAAGCAGAACAGCCATTGTTACAGAATTCTAAGGTTAGGCTATGGAGCTCCATATTTGTCATTATATGCAGTAGAGATGTTTTGTCACATACATGAACCTCAAGTATAATTTTTCACGATGCAGTCCACGAAATACCATCTCTTCCATGATGAGACATTGCCATCTTTCTTCAGAAGATTAGCCTGGTCTCCGGATGGTTCATTTTTAGTTGTGCCGGCAGGTATTTACTTGAGTAAATTTTAGTTCAATTAATCTTTGAGCTTTTTTTGCACTAGTTTTGTGGATTATAGTTTCTTCTTGGATTTGTATGCACATATTTCCTTAGAATTAGGCCAGTGCTTTTTCTTTCATAGTCCATCGTATTTTACTTTTGAGAAAGTTTTATTGTTAGTTTCCTGCTCATGTTCGAAAAGTCATTGGTTTTGTGTGTTGTGATTTGTGCTGATATCCATATAATTTAATTGCAACGTAATGGTTAAGTTGTAATTATGAAAATTTTCCTTTTAAGATCTCAATTCCTGCATAGCTTATACTGCATGCTCTATTTTATAGTCAAAAAGCTCATGTGCCACTCTACCTATTTCAGGCTCTTACAAAATTGGTACTGCTTCAGAATCTGTAAATGCGGCTTATGTATTTTCTAGAAAAGATCTTTCTCGGTAAATCTTCCACCTAATTTATCTTTTTATAACTGCTGAAGACATTATGCCCAAGCAAGAGAGACTTGTTGAATCTGCTATGTAGATGAGCCGCCAAGTTTAAATGCAGCAAACTATACAATTAATATGCCTTTTTTAAGTTCAATTCCTCATGTTAAGCTATTGAATTAAATTTTGTTTTTGTGTTTGATGCATATTTCTTTATTTTCTGACCTGATATACAGGCCCGCTATACAGCTTCCGTGTGCAAACAAAGCTGTTATTGCTGTACGGTTCTGCCCTATATCTTTTAAACTCCGGGGAACAATCTCAGGTAGTTCTATAGTTGCTTCATGCCTGTATCTAAGAACATTTTACTATATATAGTTGATGGTACTGGGGACCTTCGATGGTACTGTTACTACTGAATTCCTTGAGTGGCAACTGGCAAGGGGGTCAGTTTCTTGCACGACCAATTAGTATTGCTTGTCGTTCTCCCTGTCTTGGAGAATGGATTGCTTAATAGGTGCTTAATGATGTATTTGTTTAGTGCAGGTGGATTGTTTAAGCTACCATATCGCATCATATTTGCTGTGGCCACGTTGAATTCATGTACATTTATGATACTGAGAGCAATCCTCCAATAGCTGTATTAGCTGGTCTTCACTATGCAACAATAACAGACATCTGGTAAAGGTTTTAGTAGCTAGCAAGTTTGAGAATTAAAATGGAATTTTGTTTGGAAAAGTTTATCTGAGCTGGTATTTATTCTCAAGGTCATCCGATGGCCACTATTTGGCATTGTCTTCACAAGATGGTTTCTGCTCTTTGGTTGAATTTGAAAAATGATGAACTCGGAACACCTTACTCAGGTAAGCAGTCTTCGTTTGGCTGGTTTCATATTTTTACTGCTCAGAGGTTTGTAATTTTTTTTTTGTTACATATTCCAGATGGAAAGGTCTCAAACAAGGATAGTAAAAGCCCCTTGCAAACAGCCAACGACACTGTCATCGTACCATCTGGTAATGCTGGTGTAGTTATAGCAGAAAACAGGAAAACAGAAGCAGAAGAAAAGGCTGATGACGTGGTTGTCGAGTCAGCAGGGAATGTGCAACCAGCGATGGTGGATGGTAGGAAAAATGAAGTTGAAGATAAAGCTGATGTCCTGTCGGTTGAGGCAACCGGAAACGTTGAAAGGGTTATATCAGATAGTAGGAAAAATGAAGCAGAAGAGAAGGCGGAGAAACAGGGATCAAGTTCAGGTAGTGTAAATGTGGAGCAGAGAGAAGGCAGAGAAACCGCAATCTAGTTTAGATCGTGTAAAATCAGGGCCAGAAGCAAAAGCAGGGACACAATCTTCCAGTTCAACTAGTACTCCCACCTCAAATAAGCCAGCAAGGAAGCGTATTACTCCCATTGCAATTGATCCATGAATTTTCAGTTCCTGGGAAATTCCATCCATGTCCGCATGTGTACATCTTTTTTTGGCGGCCTATAATTCTAACTCGCTTCATTAGCTCCTCTGTTGTGTTTCTGTAGTTTTGTTTCCATATTATGTGATCTATCCCATATATTCTTTAGACCTTTATTTTCATCTAGACATTCCAAAATAGAGTATGATATATTCAAGCAGGAGACAACAAATGAAACTGAGCTGATTAGTGCTGTTGATTTTCTCTTTTATGGAGAACAAATAACATTGTCATGGCCAAAACCAAAATCATCACATGGATGCCAATGTTACATCCCAGACACAGCCCTTTCTGAGATACAAAGAATTGAAAGAAAAATAAAATCCTTTCCTTTTGAAAAATAATAATAAAAAGAAGAGAAAAACACTGTTGACATTCTGTTGTAAACAATCGGGTACAAAATTGATGTGCATTGGGGTTTACTCTTACAAAACTCGTGCAGTTTTGAGTATTGGTGGAGCCCGTGGACCTTTGGTAGATTGAAGAACTCAAACAATTGCAAACTGAGGAAGTTGCCCCCAGATTTCTTGTGATAGTTCGGGAATTAAATGCCATCCATATTACTTCTCAGAAAGATTCTGAATATTTTGAGGTAGGCTTGTAATTACTATGTAGGTTAGTCTCTTTAATCTGCAATCAGAAGTAAATGTGTAAGGTACATATATAACACTCCTCATAAAACGAATACGCACTAGAAAGTAAGAGACAAGTACTCACTCTGAGGAGAAATAAGGGTTGAGTTCTATCAAGACTCCAGCTTGTGACTAGAAACTGAAGTATTCCAACCTAAAAGAAAGAAAAGTCACAATTAAAATTCATCTGATTTGAGAAAAAGGAATTGAAAGTTTCCCTGAAAAACAAGGCATATATGAGATTAACACCATTCTACTCTATGCATAGGTCAACCTGAGAGCAGAACTACCATGAAATATATTACCATACATTGGCAAAATACTAATGCACCCTAAAAGGGCTTTATTATCTAGGTGAGGATTGATCAATTGAAAGTAACTGAACTTACTGTATTATTCCAATGGCTGAAGGGATTTGGTTATCAGCAAAAAGTTGGGAGAGTACAATTTCATTCCACATATCAGGTACTCCAGGTAGACACCAGTGGCTACAATCTTGAATTGATGGATTGTCACTCCAGTTACCAACATGCGCATCACTCCGGAAGGATGACATGGAAGTAACACGGAGAACATTAATAGGAACTGTGACATTCTTTA
>RYYW01000404.1:34752-51316 GCA_013621005.1 Aeschynomene evenia | reverse complement strand
TATTTCATGTATTTCCATGACTCCTTTGGGTTGTCTTGGCAGATCTCAGAAAACCGGATGAGCTCTTCAACTTGGTCGTGTACTCTAGTATGGTCATGTTCCCCTGATGTAAGTTGAGGAACTCGATCTTTTTCTCTTGGCGCACTAACTCCGGGAAGTACTTCTCATAGAACAGCCCATTGAACATGTCCCATGAGATAGAGATACTGGCCACATCATGAGCACGACGAGCATCCTTCCACCACGAACGAGCATCCATCTGAAGCATGAAGGTAGCAAACTTCGTCTTCTGCTCCTCAGAAGACCTCACCATAGTGAAGATGTCATCCATACCGCTGAACCAGTCCTAGGCCTCACTAAGGGGAATTAAGGGTAATTAAGGGTAACACCCCGAATTTTATTAAGTCCTAACTAAGGGAATTAAGGGTAATTGACCTTGGTTAGAATTTAATTTAGTTTGAGTGGATAAGTTTCTCCTAGATAACCCTTTTGTGTTATATGTGTTTGATGTATATGTGTTTATGTGTTTTATTTGATGTTTTGATGGTGCATAAAGTCAAGAATGATGTATGTATGTTTATAGCATGGGTTGGGACGTTTTTGAGGTGTTTTGGGGCTGTTTCGCAGCCCAATAATTGATTACCAAGGGTTGGTAATCGATTACACTGTTCAGATTTTCATATCTGGGCATTGTTACAGGTGGTAATCGATTACCACTATATGGTAATCGATTACAGCCTACGTTGTGAGCGTTTTTAGTTACGTGTAAGCTACACAACGTCTCCATAACATGCATAACCGTGCCACCACATGAGAAACCCTAATCCTTGCTTCAGAAACACTCTCCATACTCTCTCCAAACACTTGTGCCTCCACCACACACACACTCTCTCTCTCTCAAGAACACAAAGCCATAGCCAATCCACAACACCAAACTTGTATCAAACCTCAACCAATAATGAAAACAATTGCATATTATTAATCCTCTCACCAAATAGAACCCTTCTACCGATTACAATTCTCCAAGAGAAGCTGTTTTCTTAATTCTACCGTTCGTGGGGCTAGAGAGAGAAAGCAAGAACGCGTTTTACGTCGGGAAAATGTGTCTCTACGCTTTGCATAGGAAGTCTACAAGAGGTAGGGTTTTAGGCATTCATCGTTATGTGAATTTTCGTGATAATTCTGATGTAATATTGATGATGTTGTTGTTAACTTGTTTTTCTCATTAGGGTTCATAAAAGGGTTGTGTTTTACCGAATGATTTTCAAAGAGAAAGTGTTTCACCAATTGAAAAGTGATTTTGAACGTATTTTACCGATTGGTTTATGTTTGTCTTTGTTTTCTACCGATTGGAAATGATTCTGGATTAAAGTTTTAGCCATTGGCTCATGAAAAACGTATTTTGGAACCCTAGAATCCGAATTCCCGTGTTCGTAATCGATGACCACGAGTTCGTAATCGATTACGAGCTGAGAATTTCCAATTGCGAGAAAACATGCTCTCTGTTAATCGATTACAGAGGCTTGGTAATCGATTACATCCTGTCTGTAATCGATTACAACACTACAACTTTTACGAAAATTAACTATTTTGACCCTTTATGTGCCCTAATATGTTCTACGACTTGTATGAATGTTATATATGACTTGTATATGATTTATATATTATAATATGAGCTGTAATGCATGTTATATGTTAATATGTGATGATGGATTATGATCTCTATGAGTTGTATGTATATGATTATGTGGATTGTTAAAGTTAACTGTTAAAGTTATAAATTAAAGTTAAAGACGTCACTGGGTGGCGCACAGATAAAGATAAAACACATAGTAGCCTTCGACATGTGGTAGTTGTGGCTGAGGGAGCTGGATGACAACCTCGATATGCAACTCTATCACTGAGGGAAGGTGAATACCCCCTCTCCCCAATATGTTTAGGATGAGATCATGCCTAGGGTCGGTGCAGTGGAGGATAAGTTTCAGAGGGTGGGCAGGCCAAAAGATTAATGCAAGATAGAGTTAAAGAAAGATAAAGCTATATGATTCCATGCCATGTGGTATTTCTTATGTATGTTAGAGGCACTTAGCACACCACACTGAGATATATATGTTTAATTGTGTAACGTAATGTGTATTAATAAAAGGAATAAGACGCACTTAGGTAAGACGTTCCGGGAAAAGACTACTTTCAAACTTATAACCGAAATGAACTCATTCATGTTTCACTTATTTTATAATTAAACCTGGGGCGACTTCCTCTATTGAGTTACTTCCCAGTACTCACCCCTCGTTTTTCTCTCCTTTTAGAGGATCAGTCAGCGCAGGACCTTGTAGTGAGCGAGGAGCCCGCACAACTTTAGATTCTATGCTATAGTTCTTCTTTCTACAGACATGTTTGTTTGGTTTATTTACCGTCTTGGATTTATGGATTTATTCAGTTTACCTTATTTATGTTTTCTGAGTCAGACCAATGTTAGTCGACACTTATTTATTGGATATGTATTTGTTGTGGAGTCACATCAGTCTCGATTTTAGGCTTGTGTGATGACATATAGTATTTATTTATGATTGATGATGTAATGAGAGTTTATTGATATTTTTATATGACATGTGATGCATATTTATATAGTATTTTATGTGTTGTCTTACTATTACGATCTACGTATACACAAGACCCTTATTTTTATATACCGCGAACATTTGCAAAAATTTTATTCCCGCTTATTTTCTACGTATCATATTTTAAATAAAAGAAAAGCTATGAAATCAGGACCCTTAACAATTGGCCTAATATGACTTAAGCATTAAGGGCTAATTACTTGGGGTTACATTTTGGTATCAGAGCAGGTCTATCCTACGGGGCTTAGGGCATGTACGGTAGATACGTCATGTGCATAGCCTTTTATGTGTCTTAGTTAGTGTCGAGGTGCATGATCATTTTGCTTGACTGTCAGAGTTACTTGCATACATGACTGTAATGTGGAGCCTGATCAACTCGATATTTATTGTTTTGTGTGCACAAGAACATGGCACCCAACAGGCATAATAAGGACGACCCTGACGTTGATGAGGATGCAGGACAGAGAGACGAAGTTTCTTTTGAGGCTTTCATTGAGATGGCCACAGCCATGCACCGCATGATGGACCATATGACACAGCAATGCCCTCTTCTCAGAGTTCAAAAGGGCTAATCCCTCTCATTTTCTCGGTATGACAAACCCTTCTGAGGTTTAGGACTGATTGACGGGTACGAAGGATATCTTTATAGTGGTGCGTTGTTCCAACATACAAAAGACCTAGTTTGCAGCTTTCATGCTTCATATGGAGGCCCGTGCTTGGTGGACAGATGCTCGTTGCGCTCCTGATGCGACGGGTATTCGTATCTCTTGGGACATGTTCAAGGGCATGTTCTACGAGAAGTATTTTCCCTGAGTCAGTATGTCAGGAGAAGGAGCTGGAGTTTCTCAGCCTTCATCAGGGGAATATGACTATCCTGGAGTATACAACAAAGCTCGAGGAGCTCATCAGCTTGTCGGAGATCTACCGGGACAACCCGAAGGAGTCGTGGAAATGCACGAAGTATTGTGCGGGTCAGAGACAGGACATCAAGAGGATGATAAAACACATGAAGATCAAGGACTATAGAGAGATGGTGATACCTGCAAGATCATCGAGGAGACGAGCTGTATAGATACTCCTTCGAGGATTGAGGCCCCGACGAAAGGTCTGGCACCCCAGAGTTCGCAGTTCAGATGTCAGGCTCCTACTCGCTTCCAGCCTTATGGACAGCCACACAGGACTCAACCTTAGCCTCGACCGCAGCAGCAGCGACAACAGTAGCAGAAGCAGCGCCCAGTAGCAGCACCACCACGTGCACTGCCTGCCCCTCCTCCATGTGCCACTTGTGGCAAGCATCATGGCGGCCAATGTCGTGCCGATCATAATGTGTGTTATCGTTGCGGCGCACAGGATCATTATGCTAGAGAGTGCTCTACCGGAGGATCTTAGCCTTCTTCTCTTTCAGGCCACAACAGGGGCGCGTGTTCACAGTCACTGTAGAGGGCGCAGAGCAGTCTGACGATCATCAGGGGTAAGTGCGTTTTTGGGAAGATCCTTAGTTGTACTGTATGATTCTGGTGCCACACATTCATTCATTTCACATGATCATGCTAGGAGCCTAGGATTGCATATGTTAGAGCTACCTTTTGATTTATTAGTATCTACCCCCACTGCTGCACCTATTAGGACCTGTATAGTTTGCATGAAGTGTCAGCTCCATATAGATGATAGGACATTCATCTTTGATCTCATTTGCTTGCCCATGCTAGGTATAGGCATTATCTTAGGCAAGGATTGGTTGTCCGTCAATCGAGTCTATCTTGATTGCCATGCTAAGTCTGTTATATTCCCTTATGTTCCTTCAAGACGTGTTACCCCTATACATTTGTACGTTAGTCCTATTAGGTTGAATTGTTGTGGGGTTATGAGAAATGTCTCTGTGTTTCTCGCTACTAGTGAGGTCGAAAAAGGTTAGGTGTTGAGTGAGCTACCCGTAGTGGGAGACTACCCAGAGGTTTTTCCTGAGGACATACCCGAGTTTCCCCTAGACAAGGACAAGAGCATGAGGTTGTGCATTCATTATAGGCAGCTAAACAAAGTGACCATTAAGAACAAGTACCCGCTGCCTAGGATGGATGACTTGATGGATCAGTTGAGGGGCGCTCAGGTGTATTAAAAATAGACTTGAGGTCGGGGTACCACCAGATTCGGGTGAAGGATGAGGATATCCTGAAGACGGCTTTCAAGACTCTTATGGTCACTACGAGTTCACAATCATATCCTTTGGATTGACTAATGTTCCTGCTGTATTCATAGACTACATGAACAGGATCTTTAGACCTACCTGGATAGGTTCGTTGGTGTCTTCATTGACGACATCCTTATCTATTCGAAGACACAGGAGGGGCATGAGAGACTCCTGAAGGTTGTGCTGGAAATGCTGAAGGAAAAGAGGTTGTTCGCGAAGCTGTCGAAGTGCGAGTTTTGGATGGAGGAAGTGAAGTTCTTGGGACACGTGGTGTCAAAGGGAGGCATTTCTATGGATCCTAGTAAGATAGAGGTTGTGATGAGCTGGGAGATACCTACTACGGCGACAGAGATTCGTTGTTTTCTTGGTCTCGTAGGGTATTACCGTAGGTTCATCTCGAACTTATCCCTGATCGCATTACCCTTGACGAAGCTTACTAGGAAGAATGCTTCTTTTGTTTGGACGAAGGAGTATGAGAACAGTTTTCTAGAGCTGAAGAGCAGGTTGGCCTCGACTCTAGTGCTTACACTACCAGATGCCAATGATCCCTTTGAGGTTTACGGTGACGTTTTAGGGAAGGGGTTGGGTTGCGTGCTTATGCAGCATCGCAAGGTTGTGGCATATGCTTCACAGAAGTTGAAGCCACACGAGCTTAGTTATCCGACTCATGAGCTTGAGGCGGTGGTGTTTTTCTTGAAGATATGGAGGCATTATCTTTATGGAGTCAAGTTCGAGGTGTTCTCTAATCACAAGTGTGATCCCGGGCACTAATGAGGGCGAGGAGTGATCGCCGGTATAAGAAGCACAGACAAGGAGCGACTCCTGGCAGGCTTCTAATTAAGTGGGAGAGGCACATGAACGAATCGAACTTACACCAGAATTAGAGGAATCAAAAGGATGTATAAGTATGAGACTATACAGTTGAGGATAGTTTAAATGAATTGATTTTCACTACTCATACCAAACAAGATGCATATACTTTTCAGTAGCCCATCCCTTAAGAACTCCAAGGTTAAGCGTGCTTGACCTAGAGCAATTATGGGATGGATGACCTTTTGGGAAGTTTTCTCAGGAAGTGTGCGAGTTAGGACAAAATACACAGGAAAGTCTTATGTTGGTTAGAGGACAGGCGTCAACGCTTTCAAGTTGTTAAGGGGTGTTACATATGGTATCAGGGCCTGACCTCTCTGAGTACGGTGTGGTTCGAGGACGAACAAAGCGAAAGCTGGTGGGAATGTGACATCACAGGCACTGATGAGGGCGGGGAGTGATCGCCGATGCAAGAGGCACGGTTAAGGAGCGGCTCCTGGCAGAATTTTAAGTGGGATGGGCTCATGAACGAATCGAACTTACACCAGAATGAGAGAGATCCGAAAGATGTATAAGTATGGGACTATAAAGTTGAGGATAGTTTACAGAAATGATTTGCACTACTCATACCAACAAGATGCATCTATTTTTCGGTAGCCTATCCCTTAAGAACTGCAAGGTTAAGTGTGCTTGACCTCGAGAATTATGGTATGGGTGAACTTCTGGAAGTTTTCTCAGAATGTGTGCCAGTGAGGAAAACAACAACTGGAAAGTCTTGTGTTGTTAGAGGACAATCGTCAACTCCTTCAAGTTGTTAAGGATGTTACAACAAGAGCCTGATGTACTTGTTTGATCAGAAGGATTGAACATGAGGCAAGGCGATGGATGGAGTTCCTGAAGGACTATGACTTTCAGTTGAACTATCATCCAGGAAGGTGAATGTGGTGGCAGATGCTTTGAGTCGTAGGATGTAACATCATAATTCTATTAGGAGAAAAACGAGATTTTTTTTGATACGCGGTTGAGAGACGAAACAGAGTAAATCATACAACAGACGAAAAGAGGAATAATAAAACTGAAAATTAACATCAACCAAAATATTGAGGAGAACTAAACCTCAAAGTCACGGAATACAACCGTATTGAAAATTACATCCATAAATGTATCAAAATGGGTCGAAACACTGACCAATAAACAAATACATGTCCAAAAACTGAAAAGGAAATAAAAACACTAGAAAGGAAGCAGTGCCCTCAGCTACTATCTGCCGGTACTGTATTTGGATCCTCCTCAGGGTCTCCTCATCTTCGTCAGAACTGCCTCATCCCCGTCCTCCTCTGCTCCTGGAGACAACACTGCATCCTCAAGGATATCATCATCCCCAGAATCCTAAGCTCCGGGAACATAATTGGGCATCACATCGTCGGGTCAATCCAAAGGATGGGATTACCCATAATGTCACCATCGGAGAATACAGAGAGTTCGAGAGTCTTCGGGTCCTGTACTGGTGCAGGCATGGGGGAGAGGGTAGACCCTGAGGTACTCCCGGAGGGTGACCTGTGTCGTGGGCGGCTGGGGAAAGATAAGCTCCGGCGGAGGGTCCCAAAAGGGGAGATCTGAGACGTAAAATTCGAAGGAAGTAAGCACCGCAGAAGTGACAGACACAAAACCAATAGCCGGGAAAAAGTGGACGGTCAGGAGATCAACGACGTAAGGTGGCAGATCCATCTCCAAGAATTGGGGCATAAGAAGAAAGAGAGTATGAGAATAGGATTCTCAGTGAATCATTGCCGACACTCGGCTTGGTATCGCTTATGCAATTCCACTGATTCAAAGTAACACCCCCTTGAAAGTTACACGTTTTCTTTTTAAAAGATTCGAGGTGTGTTACGTTGAATAGTCAAACATCCTAGTTGCCCGAACTAAGGGAACCTAAGTTTTTCCTCAGGTTATCGCGTAACTAGCACCCTACGTAAGTTCTATCTAACGTCACGTCCTTAGAGTCCTCCTTAGGCCGTACTAATAAGGTCTCCTAGGTCGCTCTGTCGGCTTAGAACTTCTACGTCTACATGGAACTAGGGATTAGCCGTTTTCTACTTTCATGAGCATACACTTAACAATTTCATCATCGGGAAACATCCCGTGACAAAACCATGATCAGCATCGGGAACACCCGGAATATACCCTTTCATATCACATTTCATTAGTAGGACTAAGTATCCAATGCATGAAACCACATCTCACCCCATAGGCCTCCTATCCCGTGTGTATGCGCAATGCGCCACTGTTCACTTAGTAGAACGACTGGATCTAGGCTAATTGAAAGTTCCACTTGACGGCAAAATCATACACAAACAAACAAACATACCACAACCACTCAGTATCAGTATAACACAGTGTATCACAACAACCGTACTTATCATATCAACTGTATATCACGTCTCATCAGTCTAAGTCATTCTCATCACCACTTTACAGTTCATCAATCAATATCACATCTCACAATCTCAATTCATAATTTGACTCTATCATCATACATAATGCGTCTTTACATGATGCGCCATTACTTTCTAAACACTCCCTTTTTACGTGTTATGAAATAGTTTCTTCTCAAGGTCTTTCCTAAAGTTTTATGGAATACCCCAAATAAGTTCTTATTGCTAATAATTATTGAATTATATCCTTACCGGTTTTTTATTCTTTTCAGGAAGATTTTAAATTATTTACTTAATTTATTTTTCCTTATTTCATTATAGACTAGCTAATAAGTAGTTTTATCTTTCTTAAAATATCAAATTCTCTTATAAATTAATTAAAACTTTTTAAATCTAATATCCTCTGATTAATATTTATTTCAGAAAGGTTTCCATTTTTATTTCAATATTATCCCTTATTTTAAAGCAATTTACCTAGTATTAGCTATTTTTACGATTTATTAATTTCTTTCACTCATAAACTTAACTTCTAAACATTTTAGAATATTTCTAACTTAAAATTAATCTTACTAACCTATGAGGGTCCATTCGGCTATATCAATTATTGTTAAAATAATTTCTCTAATTTCTTAATTTATTTGTTAACTATTTTTAACTAGTTTTAACATTAGAAATCAAGCACTAAATTATTTTTAAGTTAATTTTCAAATCTGGACAGAATATAAAAGGGTCTCATTTTACTCTATAAAACAATGTTTAGAGTTTATAAATATTTTTATAAACAATTTATTATAAGAAAATGCATTTTTGAGGTTAATTTGACAAAACTATGTGTTCAAAAATACTTTTTCTTGCCAAATAAATGATAAAATATTTTTAAATCAGTACCCACATTTTTCCTTCACCAAAAACTTATTATTTCAGAATGTTAAACTCCCATATATTCTTAAAGGCATTTTATCACAAATTTTTCTTAAACTAAGTATTTATAAAGCTTTTTCTTGCTATTACTTTTACTAAAATATTTTAAAATCTGAACCATTATTTTTGTTTCATCAAAACTCATTATTTCTGTATAATAATATTTCAAAATAATATAAATAATATCTCTTAACATTAGGGTATTTTTAAATGTCCATTTACTCAAAACTATTCATTTATAAAGCCTTTTCTTTCTAAATAATTGTAAATAAATTCCAGAACTGAAATAATTATTTGAGTAAATACCCCATTTGGTCCCTCAAGATTAACGCTAGGGATAAAATAGTCCCTCAAGATACCCCATGTGGTCATTCAAGATTTATCGTGATGGACAAAATAGTCCCTCAAGATATGAAAGTGACAACATGATCCTTCAAGGTTGAGAATTTAGGACAATGTGGTCCCTCAAAATTGTAAATTTAGGACAAGTTGAAGGAGTATGTTGTCTTAAAATTTCAATCTTGAAGAACCATGTTGTCACTTTCATATCTTGAGGGATTAATTTTTCTATCACGACAAATCTTGAAGGACCACATTGTCATTTTCTTATCTTGAAGGACTATTTTGTCCTTCATATTAATCTTGAAGGACCAAATTGGGAATTTACTCTAATTATTTTAGTAGAGTTGGAAACAAATATCTCAGATTATAAAACTACTAAATAATTTTTGTGACATTTTCTTTATCATTTAGCATCATTTTTAGCAAACTATGGACCCTTTTAAAGCATTTTTAAAACAAATAATATCAAATAAATTCCAGATCTAAAAACTAAATTTTATTTTTAATTGGATAAGATATTTTAGTGAGTTTTAATTATTTCAAAACATCCTATTTTTAGAACCATTTTTATTTCAATAAAAGAGCATTTTTCTTCATACTTTACTAGTCCTTTATCTTATTTTTAGTGTGTATTATCACCATTTATTTTTCTCCACCAAGATCTTATTTTTAATGTCATTTTCCAGAAGTATATTATGTCCTTAATATTCATTTACAAGTCCTTTTGAAGGTGTATTTGTGCACGAGAAGAGGGGGGTTGAATCGTGCAGGTTTAAAAATTGCTTCTAAAAACTTTTCTTAGAAAGCTGTTTACTCAGAAAGGTGATTTGAGTGTTTGCAGCGGAATAAACTTTCTGAGAATGTTAAGTTTCTGAGAACTTTACCTTTCTGAGAAAGTTCCTTTCTAAGAAGTTTATGAAAGTGTTTTAAAGTTGATTTCACTTAAATCTTTCTGATTTCAACTTAACAGGTTTTCACAATTCTGATTAAGTTAAAAACGTGTTTGTTGGTTTTCTTAGAAAGTAGGAGTTGAAGGAAGAAAAGCTTAACACAGAGAAATTTTTATACTGGTTGGGTGTTAACTAACCTACTCCAGTCCTCAACCTTCCGTTGAGAGTTCTTTAGATATTCTTCTTATTGTGCCTTCTCAGACAACACTGCCTTTACCAAGTAAAGGACTTTCACCACTTCACAATTCGAAATGGATTTCCTTGCCTCCAACACTAGAGGACTTTCCTTGCCTTAACTTAATTAAGGACTTGACCTTGCCTCACAACAGAGGACTTTGCTTGCCTTAAACACTTAAGGACTTAAACTTTCCTCGAACAATCGAGGACTTAAAACTGCCTTCAAACAACGAAGGACTTAGCGTTTTTCGAGAATTGTTTTTGCTTCGAAAACCAACTACTAAGATTAAGTTCCAGACTTAATTTGCCCTTAGTAGACTTCTAGATTTAACTTACAAATGTAAGGATTTACACCAATACAGAACTAGAAGATTTTTGCAAAGTTAGAAGAACAATTTCGTAAAATTGTCTTTCTGAGAAAGTTCTAAGTTTTCGCAAATGATTTTCAATTCAACAGAGTTTTGGCACGTTTAATTAAGAGTTTTTCGCGCAAGAATTTCGTCACAATGCTCTGGAATTGAACTCATATATATAGGCATCAAAGAGCCGCGAAATCAGAAGCTTTCACTTTGCTGATGTGGCTGTCTCTGGCTCAGAACGGCTCCCTGCAACAGTCAGCACGAAATGAGGAGCTTTTCTGACTTGTACAGTGCGCGTGTTCCCACTTCCTTTGCTTGCTGTTTAGAGCTTTCTGATAATGAATGCTTTATCCATTGAGTCTTGACACTTGGTTGCTTATGAGTCCAACTTTTTGAGAGATGTACGGACTTCTGAGGCGAACCTTCTGAGGGAAGACCCTTCTGAGAACCACCAGTCGCAAGGTCTTCTGAGACCTTTCTGAGGCGACAGTGTTCTTCTCGCAGAACTGCACTTTCACCTTATGCGTTTCTTGAGCATCCTTTCTAATGTCTTTTACGCCATGAATTTTTTCTTGTAATTCATAAGGTTACTCGTTGCTTGTCTTGATCTTACTCATGGATTTGCATGAGTTTAAGCTTTTTGAGACACTTAGCACACATATTAGCAAAACCTTAAGTAAAATTTTTATTCTTATGGCTTACTTTGTTATCATTAAAACTTTCTATCTCTCTAAGAGAAATATATCAATTTCTCTCAGAAGGGTTCTGGAGCTTACACCTTTAAGAATCATTATTTTATTTCAAGCATTTTATCCATGAACAACCTCCACTCCCTTCCATTCTCTCATGGCCACGAGTTCATCCACCATGGGTGTCCAAAATATTTATTTGATTCATACCACCATTTGCATGCATGCATGTACTCATTACAACACCAAGGTTCAAGCTTTTTCTTTCAATAATGCACCATTTTCATCAAAACTCATTTTAATCGGTGGATCTCTTTTGAAAAACTCAAGAACACTTAAAACACTTCATTTTAGTTTAAACAAAATATTTTCATCGATTATTTGTACTTAAAAGCATTTTATTCAATAAAATGAAACCTTTGAAGAAATGACTCACTCAAAGTTAAACCCTAGAAGTGGTAGGTTGGTGTTGGAGTGTTGAAGCTTGCTCTTCTCTCCTCCTTGGCCGAGCTCTCTTCAAGGTGATGATGTGAGGTATTTCTTGAGAAACACCTCCAAGCTATGATCCCACAACCCAAGAGGGGGGGGGGTGAATTGGTTGTGTGTACTTTTTAATTTTTCTTGCTTCCTTATTTATACAATTCTGCAAATCTCAGAGATTGATCAAGTCTTTGAAACCTGTCAAGAATTAGTCTAAATAACAAGAATTAAAATGCTACTTGTGATAGCAGAATTATATATCAAAGTTATGACATACACAGAAATCAATATGTCTATGACAATGATTTAGTTTGCACATCGGTTTAAACAATCACAAATATATCACAACACTTTTATTATCAAGCTTTCTGAACAATCAAACAGTAATATATCAGAAATAAACTCTCAGAAAACTACACTTTCTGAATCCACTTTCTAAACTCCTTCAGAAATTGTTTCAGAGCTTGTTTCAGAATTAATATGTTTCTGAACAATTATTTCACATCAGAATTAACAATCAATTCTTAAAACAACAATTAATATGATATGACTCTTGAATTCAATCAGAAATCTAAACAACAATCACTCAGATTTCAATATCAGTTTCTTAAGAAATGTGTTCTTGAGAAAACTAGTTACAGATTTCAAATCTCTTACAGATTTCTTGAGAAAACTATCTCTTATATTTCTTTAGCTTTCTTTTTCTCTTTTTTCTTTTTCAGCTCATAGCTCTTTTCTTACTTTCTCAATGTATCTGATTCTCTCAGATTTTTCTCTATTTAAGCTCTTTTTCATTTTTTTTTCTATTTTCTCATCTATGTTTTCTTATCTTTATTACAACTCGAGACTCTTCTATTTATAGAGAGCTCTATAAAAAATTCTAATCCTATAGTTGTCATTAACGGCTATAAACTTTAGCAGGAATTACTAATGACATGGATAAGGTTTATCCATTTACAGCTTTCAACTAATTTCCCTTTTCCATCACATGTGTAAATACATATTTCTAAATTACTTACACACATGCACTAAGAATCAGAACTCTTAATCAACACAAATCAACATGGTTCTGAACTTTATTTTTTAACCAGAAACTCATTAAGTTTCTTAACCATTCAGAAATCTAGCTTTCTGAACCATTTTCTAGACCTCTTCGAGAGCATTATGATTCTTCCTTTCTCCTTCTGAATTTCTTCTCATTGCTTTCTCATATGTATATTACAAAGATTATACAATATAAATCCTAATACACATCTAATCTTATCTTCTACGCTTCTAATACACTTATTACAAATGATTCAATCCAATACATGAAGCATATACAAATTGTAAGCTCCAGAACCCTTCTGAGAGAATTAAGCATAATTCTCTTAAAGTCATGAAAGTTTTAATGATAACAAGGTAAGCCATAAGTATAAAATTTTACTTAAGGTTTTGCTAATATGTGCGCTAAGTGTCTCAGAAAGCTATAAATTATTGCAATACCATGAGCAAAGACCAAGACAAAACATCAAGTAACCTCGAGATCAATTGATAAAATCATAGCGCCAAAGATATCAGAAAGGATATCTCAGAAGCGCAGAAGGTGAAAACATGTTTCTGAGGAAAGAACACTGTCGCCTCAGAAGGGTCTCAGAAGACCTCGCGACTAGTAGTTCTCAGAAGGGTCTTCCCTCAGAAGGTTAGCCTCAGAAGTCCGTACAACTCTTAGAAGGTTGGACTCAGAAGCAACCAAGTGTCTGGACTCAAGGAAGTGCAAACAGACTCAGAAAGCTCGCTACAACTAGCCAAGGAAGTGGGAACACGCGCACTGTGCAGTTCTGAAAAGTTCCTCATTTTGCGCTGACTGTAGCAGGGAGCCGTTCTGAAAAGGACACAGCCACATAAGCAAAGTGAAAGCCTCTAATTTCGCGGCTCTTTGATGCCTATATATATGAGTTCAATTCCAGAGCAATGTGACGAAACTCTTGCACTAAAACTCTTGATTAAACGTGCCAAACTCTGTTGAATTGAAAATCATTTTGCGAAAACTTAGAACTTTCTCAGAAAGACAATTTTTACGAAATTGTTCTTCTAACTTTGCAAATCTTCTAGTTCTGAATTGGTGTAAATTCTTACATTTGTAAGTTAATTCTAGAAGTCTACTAAGTGTAAAACTAGGTTTGTAACTTAGTCTTGGTAGTTGTTTTCGATCAAAACAAACCTTCGAAAAACGCTAAGTCATTCTTTGTGTGAAGGCAGTTTTAAGTCCTCTAGTGTTTGAGGCAAAGTTCAAAGTCCTTAATTGGTTAAGGCAAGGAAGTCCTCTAGTTTGAGGCAAGGAAGTCCTCTAGTGTGAGGCAAGGAAGTCCTCTAGTGTGAGGCAAAGAAACCCACGTCGGGTTGTGAAGTGGTGGAAGTCCTTTACTTGGTAAAGGCAGTGTTGTCTGAGAAGGCACATTAAGAAGAATATCTAAGAACTCTCAACTGAAGGTTGAGGACTGGAGTAGGTTGGTTATAACCGAACCAGTATAAAACTCTTTGTGTTAAGCTTTTCTCTCTTACTCTTTAATTGCATAAAGCTTTGAGAAAAACTCAACCACGGTTTTAACTAAGAGGTTTTGTGAAAACATTGCCAATTAAAATCAGAAAGCGTTTAAAAGATTATAACTCAAAGTCATTTTCTTAAGACTACTCAGATAGGAACTTTCTTAGAAAGACTAAGTTCTCAGAAACTTAATCTTCTCAGAAAGCTATTTCCGCTGCAAGCTCTTAAATCCACCTTCTGAGTAAAAACAGCTTTCTAAGTAAAAGTTTTAAAGGTAATTTTAAAAACTTGAACGATTCAACCCCCTTCTCGTGCACACATACACTTTCAATTGGCATCAGAGCTCGGTCCTTAAGGGGTTGAGCACTTAGCAGTGTCAAGGAAAAAGATCCACGAAAGGAAATATGAATTCACCAGCTGCATTCATATAAGATGGGGCTTCAATAAACAGACCTCCGATGTTTCTTGGAGACAGCTTCGATTACTGGCGTGACAGGATGACGCTGTTCATCAAGCACACCAGTCTGGACTTATGGATAGGATCGAGAATGGAGACTATCAGCCTCTGCAGACAATTACAGAGGATGCTGTAGTTGCAACAGACGCTGAGCCAGGAGTGGCACCTCCAGCACTCAGAACCTATACAAGACGGGTCCCTAAGGACGAATGGACTCAAGAGATGAAGGAGAAAATACAACTCAACTTCAAAGCCAAGTATATTCTCCTCTGTGCTTTACCCAAAGTAGAATATGACAAAATTGTGTCATGTGATACTGCACAAGAGATTGGGAAAGACTTCATATGCTGCACGAAGGTAATGACGAAGTCAAGGAAACAAAAATCTCAATGCTCGTACACAAATACGAATCCTTTAGCATGCAGCCTGAGGAAACTATTGACAGCATGTCAATAAGATTTCTCCATATCATCAATCAGCTGAAAGTCTTGGGAAAGACTTATTCAAACGCTGAGATGGTAAGAAAAATCCTCAGAAGCCTTTCTGCAAAATGGCGTCCTAAGGTCACAGCAATCCAGGAAGCCAAGGATCTAAACCAGCTAGGTTTGGATGTACTATTTGGTTCGCTCAGAACGCATGAGATCGAACTGGAAGGGTTGCTCGGAGGACCATCCGCTTCCTCAGACCTCATAAGGATTGGCTCTGAACAGTCAAGTCAGAAAGTCTTCCAAAGCTTTCAAAGCTGAAGAAGCTTCTGAGTCTGACAATGATGAAGGCTCAGAATCCGACGAAGACGACATCTCTCTCCTAGTAAAGAAAATGAAGAAAGCCTGGAGAAAGAGACCAAACAAAGCAAGGAATTCACTCCTAAGAAAGGAAAGTCAAAGCCCTCAGATGCCACATGCTTTGGATGTGGAGAAAAAGGCCACTTCAAAACGGAGTGTCCACAAACAAAGGGAAGAAGAAATTCATTCCCAGAAAGAAAAGAAGGCAATGGCTGCAACCTAGAGTGATTCAGAAGACGAAGCTTCTGAAGCAGCAAGTGAGGAAGAAGAAACTAATGTGTGCTTCATGGCAGGAACTGACTACATTCTGGAAACAGAATCTGAGTCAGAAGAGGTACAAAATTCCCCTCTTTCATACTCATACGATGAGCTTTCAGAACTCTATTTGATCTTCTGAAAGACTCAAACGAGTTAGCTAACAGTTTCAGCGACCTAAAAAAATCTTTTAAAAACACAGAAGCTGAAAATGCAAGACTAACTCAAGAAGTTCAGAACCTAAGGCTTGAAAGAGACGACTTCAAAGGTAGACCTTGAAAGTCATAACCTATATCAAGCATTAGAAAGTTTGTCTTCAATCACAGTAGAAAAGGCTGAAAAGGCCATGATCGAACTGCAAAAGACAATGAACTTCTACCTCTAACTTAGTTAAGATGGTAAATGGTGAAAAGATGCTAAGTCTTTTGCTTGGGGGTCAAAGACCCTATAAAGACAAAAGCGGTCTTGGATATGAAGAAGTCTTTGAACCACATAATCTTGATCCACTCTTAACTAAATCACCCCGCATGTGCATTGCATGTTTTAAGAGTGGTCATGGTTCTGAAAA